>JAODJX010001521.1:0-22945 GCA_026776945.1 Isichthys henryi
CCCCTGATGGGACGCCAGTCCATTACAGGACACACAGGAGACACCCCTGATGGGACGCCAGTCCATTACAGGACACACACTATGGACAATTAAGAGATGTTTTGGATCACAGGAAACAAATCTGAGTACCCAAAGGTACCCACAGAAGTACAAGAACATACAAATTCCATGGACACACCCCACTGTGTTATGTTCCACTCCGAATTAGTCTCATAAAGCTTATGTACATTACAATAAAGGAGATCACAGCATCTATAAACATTGCAAGGAAAAGAATTTCAGAGCTCACTACAATTAAGCAGATGCTGAGGATAATGAATCGGATTGTTAGCTCTGAGTAAAATTACCTTCATTACCAAGCTTGAAAAAATGCTGACATAAGCACATAACGCTACTCAATAAGTCATAATGTATCCCGTGTCAAATGATGTGCCTGAAATTTCTGGAAAGTGAAAGCAGTCATTGCCCATAGATAAAGAGTTTTCATTTACACACAATCGAACATTTTATTATGGTGTGTAACAAACGGAAAAGAAACCTCAGAGGATCAGTATACCGGCTGGCCCTGGCCGTCATGCTACTCTGCCATGAATCGAAAAGCTAGACCAAGCTTTAAAACCAACAAATTAATTTTACTGCATTTCTATCAATTTGCTTCACCGTTAAACGTTTTAATTAGTGCTTTTGTCTACAGGATGATAGAGGAGTCTCAGCAGATCAGAGCATGATTCAATTACCCGTGACAATGTGCGGCAGAAGGAAATTATTGAGGCCAAGAGAAGAAGAAGATAAGGTTTCTTTACCATCAGTACTGCAAGCAAAGTATCAGATAAAGAGAAATATCGCAGAAGACGGAGGCAACTGCATAATTTAGCCACAGCAAAATTGTTGTCCAGGGAAAAACAGACTAGATCATCATCCTCATGTGTGGGTGGGTAATATATAGTCTATTCATACATATTGTCATTTTAAAGAAGCTAATTATTTCCCTTACTTTATCCCCTGTCCAAAGCATTTCATTACAATGCTGACCCGATGTCAACAAACGCATGACAAATAAATAAAATTGAAATTGAAATCAAAACAATCCACCCCAGATGAAGAGAATACGTCATATTTTCATTTTTACCTTCAAATTTGACAAATATCCATAAAGCATTTATAAGCATAGTTTCGTCTAACACAGAGGCTGGCAACGCGTCATGGTGCTAACATCAACAGGTTTTACACTAGCATTTAGCAATAAGGATATGGTGAGATACGAGGCAGAGACAAATCACATTTTTCTTGACTTACTAAACTGAAACCTTCAATTTCAACAGAGGCTTCACAAAGCAGCCTTAGAAATGTACCAGAGCGCTAGATTCAGCATTACACTGAAACACGGGAAACACGCCCACACTCAATCGCTCCACTAATTATTGTTTATTATGAAGTCAGTACACACAAACACATTTCAGCTCTACTGCATTCCACGACATGAAGATCGCCAGGCCACACAAAGGAGTAATAGATTGCTATTTCAATTCTCTCTGGCTGCCTTTCTTCAAGGGTTGCAATATCAAGCATCTCAGTATAAGACGACAGCAGGTTTAAAACATTATCGCTGAAGTCTGCTGGTCAGACACGGCATTGCATAGATGTGAAACTTGTTGATTTCTGTTTTGCTGTTACCGACTGTCTGAGTATAGCTGCCTAGTTTGTTATTGGAAAAATGATCAGCAGTGAATGGCTTCGTTAGTGTGAAGTTACAGAGGGCAGGGTGGCGGGGGCCTTGGGACTCAAAGCACTGAATTAGCACAACACTGAAAAAAGACTGCAATCTTTATGAGATAAAAAAAAAAAAAGTTTAATTATCCTGCACTGAACAAGTAAGATTCAAATGAAAGGGAGTTAAGACAAAATTCACGACAAATGCAAGTATGGAGCATTTTGAAGTATCAAAAAAGACAGTTTTTTTCAGTGCGGGAATACAAATAACTGCCAAGTTACAAAAAATTCAAAACGATAACATATTTCTGTTAACGGAAATCCATTTTGCCACCTTCTCCAAAATATATAGCTAAACTTGTCCAATATACGCTTCTATTTTTAACAAGACAGACCCCACAACATATACACTCTAAAATTTCACACCTATGAGCAAGTTACCAGATACTGCTTTATGCAAGACTGGGAATAATGAAATACATACTGTATTTTGACAGGTGGGTAACTTATTCTACAGATTATATAAATAAATTAGGATGCTTTCGGTCGTAAAATGAAACCTGGTTCTTTCATTGTATATTCACCTGGAACCTACCAGGAAAATGAAGATTACCAAATAAAAACAACTGTGTTTTGTTGTAAGAATTGCAACTACCCATATATTATTTATATCCCTCCAACATATAGTCAATCACAATCAAGAAGCTACAACAGTACCACAATGATTGCCTTATACAGTATACAAAAGTGACTCTAATAAAGCAATCTGGAACAATATTAGGTTATTTTCCATTTGTCTGCAGGGTCAAGAAGCCAGTGGGTTCCTTATTGAGCATCCAATAGGTCCATATGGCATTTGGCTCCCTTTGTACAAGGCCCATGCCCTCCAAATTAAATGCGACCCCAGCGCTGGCCACTGCTCGCATCCCCCAGTAGGGCTCGGTGTTAAAAAGTCGGGCACAATGAAGCAAGTTATCCAGCACACGACCGTCAAATGGGGCTTGGCTGCGACCAACTATGGAAGGGAGATGTCATTTATTCAGAAGATAAAGCAACTTGCACGTTTAATGACCATGCTCGATATATAATACCAGAAGGCTTGTAAGCAGCCTCTTCTGCACTTAAGTCCTATCCACGCACGCACGAAATCAGCGATATTTTCAATCGGGGGTGTTAAAATGCTCTCACGATATAGATTTTTAGAAGGGGTGTATAAAAATGAGTATTAGTCAGATTTATAGAAGGCGCTAGTGGCAAACCTAGCAAATTCACTGATGTCCATATTCAACGCTGGTACGGAGACCCACAAATACGTCTAAAATGCTTCTTTTCGCCGACACAGCACATCGAGCCGCCAAAGATAAAGGGATGCAGAGAGAAAGACCTGCTTGCTGATTGAAAGCTCACACGTACCGGGGATCGTGTGCATTGTGGTCGTGCGCACGATGTTTTTGCAAACGCATTGAAGCGCACTGCCATAAAACAGCATTTTGGAAATCAGAGGACTGGGAGACATGCATCACCACGTCCTCGCTTACATTATCTAGCAGACGCTTGTCTATAGGGCCCCCAGTACAGACTGGGAGGGGTATTAAACGCGAGTATTACAACGAAATCAACGATCGCCCATTAACTTACGTTTTCCACAATTAAATCAGCTGATTGACTTGGCTGGAAAATGCGGCAGTTGCACCAAAGGAAATTCAAGACAAAAAATCCTTACCTATACCCCAGGCGTTAAATGTATTGTATATTCAAATCCGTGTGTATGGATATTATGTATATGGTCAGCAGTGATTGCAGTTATATTATTAATAAGGCTATTCGTATTTCTGTCGCTGAACGTTTCAAACGATGTCCTAGCTAGATTCACATCCACAATGAAAATAACAAGAGCTGATGTGATTGACAGCACCGAGAGCCAATCCAAATGAGAACTGCCTTTGGGAAATCCAATGATCGAATTCCTCCTCATTTGCATAAGGGCTACGGGGTGGAGCTAACCGCTGTAGATACTATCTCCGATTAAACAGTTATTTTGTATCTTTGTGTATTTGTGTAGCTGCAATATAGCATCGTGAGCAAAGTAAGCAAGTCCCCATGGCAAGTGCGTTCAGTTTTTATAAGGTTTGGCAAACATTCAAAATTACTTTGAATTACTCATACGGCCAAATGTAATTCTGATATTTATCGTAATAAAAATGCACACCGTCTTTTTCATATTCAGCAGAAAACAGAAAAAAACAGGATAAAATTAGACAGGAACAAGTTAGGCAGAATTTATAGTTTTTTTTTATTTTGCTACAGCATTTCACTCTTGTATGAAAACGTACTTATAATTTTGCATTAGGTGACACCATGTACATAAGGAATAGCATATCCATAAAAGATTCATAAAATGTACATGTCTCAGAGACACTTCAGAACAGCACATCATTGAATCACAAGACTGATTTCATAAAGTGAAAAGAGTGAAAGGGTCTTTCATGCAATGCTGTTGGAGTGTGTGGGTGTTAATGAAATTATTTAAGTGATAAACCATACCCAGGGGCGTAGGGAGGAACGGGTCAGGGGCTTCTATAATGCAATATTTAATTTGCTTCATTTATCCCCCACTACCACCCCCCCCACCTCCAAATATATGCCTTTACATTTAAATGATTAAGTTGTGTCCCCCCAATATCAAACTCTCTCCTATGCTGTTGACCCATACATGGGTCAAAGGAACAAACGAGAGTAAATCTGTTCTTTAAGAAGGAAATCAGGAAAACAGGCTCCACCTGAAGACCAGAATAGATGATGGATGGATGGACAGACGGACGGATGGATGGATAATTGTTTGGAAATCGTTTTCATGGTGTTACACAACTTTCCCCTTTTCTAATGGGAAAACCATTTTCTAATACAAAATGATCTCATGAGGCCTTTATATTACACAGATCTCTGTAGCACTTTTATTTCCTATTAAAACCTGCTTGATATAACCAGAGGTGTATTTTATAGAGAGAGAAATAAATGGAAAATAGTAGCTTATCAATGAATATTCGCACATTTCAGGTTAGACAAACACAGGATAGATGCCTATTTGCCATATTGTATTTAATTATCTGAACAGATCCTAATCTGTTCCTTCTATTTGTGATATCGAATGGTGACATTTCTCAGCATGCGTGACATTAAGCATTTGTTAATAAACTGCTCATTGGCAGAAACGTGTCACCCAAAACAATGGTCCAGGGTCATAGTCCAATGAACGTCAGAACAAATGGGTTATCTTAAGGAAGGGAATGAATGCAGTCTCGCTTCCAGTGTAAAGGGGTATTATACTTTGACCAGAGGAAACACTGCCCCCTATTGGCCCACAGCACCATTTCTCTTTCCAGATTTATTAAAGAGACCTTATTGTCATGGGCAATATTACTTCACTTGGGGTAGTTCACATGAGAATTGCCGGAAAAATGTAGACCTACTGGTGTATATCATAGTGTTTTAATATCAATATTTCAAATTGACATTTCAGATTTTTTAAAAAAAAAATTTTGCCTGGTAAATCTGCAGGTCATTCGCCATTCCAGTCAAGGAGCCTGTTAATAAAATTAATAAAGATGAAGCTGGTGAGGAATTGTGTGCACTTAGCTATGTGCATTCTAGAGATCGCTGTCTCCAGTGTCTTATTTGTACGCAGTGCAGGGAACAGTTTTAAAGTTTTTGACAGTGACGCAACTAACATTTGCCAAGTTACATCTTTAACTTGAGAAATGAACATAAACAAACCGCCTTCTTTTACTACTGTAGAATAAAAATTTTACACTCCTAGTAGAAGCCGTGCTTTCCCTCCTGCAGAAATACAAGCTGTGCGCGGATAATAAATCCATTTCTCTCGCAGATTTTCGGTTGAAGAAACTAGGTTAAACAGTTCTGTTACATGATAACAGATCTAATCACAAAGTATGAAAAAACATACTGCAGCTACATTTTTGGTAATTGTCAGAATTTTTATATAGATAGAGGTTCATTTCCAAATTAATTCCGTAACTATTAATTGAAGATAAATGAATATGTAATGCAGTTACTCTGTAATTTATATTAACCAAATATGCTAAATGAGTAGTAAATCTGATTAAATTGGTAATACAATGTCCTTTATATTAAATTAAAGTAACTTGAGGTAGTCTATTGTCATTACTTTAGTTTAAAAAAGACTGGAAACTCTGAGATCATCCAGCTGAAAAACTATTAAGTGAAAACATTCAAACCATCTATTATTACTGAAGACAAAAGGCGTGCATTCTTCAACTTTCTGAAAAGGCAACTGGAGCAGGGGGTGAGAGGGTGGGGGCTGTTTTGTCTGGTTTGATTCAACCTGCCATTGTTCATCAGCAACGAAAGACCTTCCCTCTCTGGCCTATACTCTGTGGTACAATATTTTAAGTGATATTGTATTGCAATTATGTGCATGTGCAATATGACTGTATGTAGTGTAGCACTCGAGGGAAAAGATCAGTTAATTGTTTATTGTGCACATTCAGGAAAATTTTTCTCCACCAATGGCCACCAGCGTATAGCCAGAACATTGTGGAGTAGTTTCCATGGAGACAAAGGTGGAAGCACTAATGTGTATTGCCAGGCCAGCAGCAAAGAGTAAATAATCTCAACTGGGACTGATACAAACTGACTCAGTCTAGATCACTAGGATTCTGTGTCTGTCTTCAACTAAGCAGCAATATGAGTCTCTCCATTTGTTCTGTTTAACTTCTGGTATTTTGTCAGCTTCTAAAGTTTAGATAATACATTTTGGTGAAAATATATTTATTTTTACGTGAGTTCTTGCATAACAAAATAATATATAAAGATGAGGACATTTCAGAAATCCAGGTTCGAGATGAGAGTTTTTCTCTATTTCCAGCAGGAGTTCAAAACATTTTTTCCCTGAAGATGGGGCTTTTTAAACATCCACTTTAACGATCCATGGATATGCGGAGATCTGTAATAGGTTATACAGACTTCGGACCAATGGAGGTTTGTGGGAAGCCACAACAGTGTTTTCTTTCAACAGCTAAAAATTTTAAAGGAAATTCATCTTAGCTGTCTACTGCATTGATAGACATGCACATTGATTTCCATTCTGTGATGGTGTGACTTATATCGCATTACTTGTTTGTACTTAATTACTTCATTAGGTTATTTAAATACTTCATATTATCACTGCGGAACAATTAACAGTACTATTAGATAATTGTGCACGATTACCTCTTATATCACATAGATGCAACATCCCTTCTGATGCACAAAGCACATTTTTGTACGAAAGGTTTGAACTCCGCAGAGGTCATGATTAGGAATAAAGTGATTTTGGCCGCCGATTTTAACAATCCGACTCAATCTCATTGTTTGTCCTGTGTGATGCCTCACCCTCTTTCCCCCGATGAGACCCTTGATTGGCTTGGTTCGTACGGGAATGCCGTCATCGCTGGGAATGCCCATTCATCTGTGCACTTGGGCGTTGTACTCCGCATCTTATTAGTAGAGGGCCATACTTCTCCATTTTTCCCTTCCCAATCTGCCGATAGCTGCAAATCGGGAATTTTATATTGCTTCCGTCCTTCAGGCGTTGTAGGGCAAGATCGGGGAGTTCTTCTCACCAGGGTAAACTTTGTGCATTATTTTTTAATATAAGAAAAGCTCTTTCTGCAAGTCTGCGAGTGTCTTTGTTCGTTTATCGGATCGGTTGGTTTCTTTTGTTGGACCGAAAGCATGGGAGCGCAGTTTTCCAAGACCACAACAAAGGAGGAAGGCGAGTCCGAAAAGCCGGGAGAAGCCGCGGTGTCGTCGGCCAAGTCTAACGGACAGGTAAATCCCAGCAGGGAACTTTAAAAAACGGGGGGATTAATGGTTTTACTGGTTCGTGAACTCTTTGATTTCAGGATTGTGTGCAGACAGACGATGCTTACCGCTTGGTCTTTTCACGCCGCTTCGTGCATTGGGGGAGCTTCTAGACAAAGATTGCTTGCTTTGCATCCAAATTAAGACATTTGCTTCAGGGATTTGGGGGAATCGAGTGGCGTCGAGGATGACTGGAAGCAATAATACAAAGTATTACGTTTGCCTGCTCGCTTTTTTATCTTTAAATTGCCGCCTCAATCAATGCTGTAGACGACGACTCCTAATACCATTGAGTGTAATTTAAGGGTGGCGCTGCTAGTTCATTCATACTGCAGCCAACGCGGACAAAAGGTTTGTCGTTTACGCCAAATTTCGTTCATTTGCGGTGTTTTAAAAATGATTTCCCCCCTCTCTCTGCAAAAACTAAGTGTAATTACCATACTGTACTAGGAATGAACGAACACTTAGATTAATCCCAGTGATTTTGTTGTGCGACAATGGGTTGCAGTCTAGACCGCTTTTGTGTCTTCCAGGTGCGTGCATAGTATGGCTGTGTTGGTTTCAGCAGCCTTGCCATTAAATGCATGGATCAAGCTTGGAATATGGGGTCTCTTCAGGTGACGATAAGAAAGGGTCTAGCCAGAGACTTTCGGTTTAAAATGGACAACCATTTGGGGCACCACATCTTCGGCCCTAAAGTGGACGCAAGCACGAAGGTCGCGCCCCCCCCCCCGGGCATTTCCGCAATACATACAAACGCAAAATTTTAAGAATTTAAAAATTAAAATGGCGGCTGTTTTTGGGGTGGGGGGGTATTTCTTTTGGAGATTAAATAGGGAAAACGTAAACTTCAGCGCTGTGTATTTATGAGCTTCAAAGACTGGACGTTTGACCGGGTTAAGGTCTGAGTACGGTTTTTCATTGGCAGAAACTTATTTTATTCTTGACGTGTTGCATTTAAAGTTAAGGTGTCCACTGTAAGTATTCACCCATGACAGAGTACTGTGCAGTGGTTCATGGTCATCATAAGCTTCTTTGGGGGGGTGGGCGATTTTACAAAGTTTAAAGCCATAATAGTGTTCATACAAACTGTAGATCATTAAGATTCAATGTGAATACATTTTCACTGTGGTTTAACACTCGTTAGCTATACCCTGATATAAACCCAACAAACATAAGCATCATTGTGAGTGGCTAGTGCATTATTCCCAAGTAGAAATAGTGTGTAGTACTCCTGACATGACCAATGTACCCCTGCAGGAGAATGGACATGCAAAGGCCAATGGTGATGCATCCCCAGCGGGGGAAGATGGCACAAAGGATGGGGCCCAAGTGAACGGCAGCCCTGCAGCCGATGAGGGTCCGAAAGAGGAGGCGGTCAAAGTCGAGGGTGGGGCTGCAGAGGAGAAGACCGAGGCCACAGCTGCTACCGATGAACCCACAGAGGATGGGGCCACAACCTCCAACGGCAGCGACTCGAAGAAAAAGAAGCGTTTCTCCTTCAAGAAGCCCTTCAAGCTTAGCGGCTTCAACTTCAAGAAGAATAAGAAGGAGGGAGGAGAAGAAGAGGAGGAAGCAGCAGTGGCTGAGGGGGCGGCAGAGGCCCCAGCAGAGGGCAACGATGTGGTTCCGGGCTCTCCTAGTGCAGGAGAAGGTACAACAGAGGCAAGCCAGGAGGTGAGTTCTCCACAGGAAACCAAGTCCGAAGAAGCTGTAGAAGAAACGAAAGTGGAGTCGCCCCCAGATGAGGCCCAGCCTGAAACGGCAGAGCCCCCAGCCGTGGAAGTCCCCATCACCGAACCTCCAACGCAAGAAACTGTGACTGAGACAGAGGTGCCTGCCGATGCCGCGGAATAAGCAGGGACCTCGACTGAACACCCGAAGGAGAACCGAAAAACTTGCATCTGAGTGTTAATAGGCACTGGTTTTGGGGGAGGTGAACTTGTCTGCGACTGATTCAATTCCTGCACAGAATCCACTTTTGTCCAGTTACCATTCCCAGGGGCAGTGATGTGCATGTGGAAGAGGAATAAAACAGGAATGGGTCGACCTACTGTATTCCCATCCCTCTATCAGTATTAAATGGCTTTTTGTGCATAGACTTGGCAATTTTTACAACCTATTCTATGAAGACGCGATGTGTAAAGGGATTGCTGTTTTGAGGTGGATTGCGCAGTAGTTGACACCTCCTGTATTTATGAAATTTAAATGTGCAATGGGATTTTATACATATGAGGGTTAGTCTCCAAATCATTTGTCTGAGCTGTACCATTAAAGTTGACAATTGTCATTGTTGCAGAACAGGAGGGGATTAGGTCAGTTAGCTTTAGATAGTCGAATTGATTTGTAGGAAACATTTAATTGGGCCATGTCATGTAAAACCCAAGTTGCATAGGTTTATTGATTTTTATGACCTTAATAAAATTTTGTATGACCATCAGACTAATTGTGCTTAATGTGCAAATTACTTTGTGTCCAAATGTGAAGATTTGACATCTGAGTTAGAGTGAGTGTATGAAACTAATAGTGTTTCCCAACCCAGTCCTTGGGGGGATCCCTGACCAGTCCACATTTTTGCTTCCTTTCAGCTCCTACTGCACCTGTACCAGATATTTGGTGTTCCTGATTGGCTGGGACTGTTCGGGGTTCCCTGAGGGCTGGGTTGGGAAACACTGAACTAATAGTCTTTAGTTTTTGCTTGGGGTTCTGTAGCTGAGAACTAGGCATTTAACTCCAATCCAATCTTGACTGTTAATGTGTATATGTGGCTAGCTTACCCTTGTCCAATGGTATAAGTAAACTTGGATGATTGAACAACTTAATATCTGCCAATGGGAGGCTGGACCATCTTAAGTGTTGGTCTACTTGAATTTCTTGTATAAATTCACTTTCTGCAACATAATGAGCATCAGTTATTTTATTTTTGTTTTGTCTTCATGATTAAAATATAGATGTTTTTTCAGCAGAGCTTATTTCAGATTCAATTAGACTTCTTGCCATTTAAACACACAGCCATGGGAAGGGTGTGTTTGTGCTAGCCACTGGGGTTCCATTCATGGAGTTTGTGGATCCTGTCCCATAATTCTCTGCTCCGATCTTTGCATTGGCCACCTCCATCAGGCCTTGTTTCTTGATCACACCCACATTCCAATGTGACAATAATCTCCCGGACCGCTGTTGGACTGCGGTTGGTCCTACGGCACGCTTGGCATAAAACTTTCCCTGACCAGTCTGACCAGCCCAGTACATAAAAACCACACCCCACTCTGTGTGAAAATAGCATCTCATTTCATATGCGGTTATTCTCGCTGCTATTTGTATCTTCCTTTTTATATATTGCCAAGATGCTGCAAGGGTGATGTATTGTTCCTAGACTATTTTCAATACTTATAAGCCATTTTGCTTCCTTATTTACTAAGATTTGAAATACTCTGGAAGTTTTTCTTTGTTTCAGAAAGAGTTCTTGGATTATTTGTTATAAAAAAAACATTTTGCAACAAATTGCACAAAATACATACGAAGTAAGAATGAAAATCTTTATTTTGCTCACGTTGTACAAAGCATACAGAATTCCAGGAATGCCGTCGTTAACATACGGTACTTATTACTTAATTTTACTTTTTCCCAGAAGTGACTCTTTTGTTGTGTTCATGTCTTTTTACAGCTTTTCAGGTCAAATTCGACACTCTTCAAAATATAACCGCATCTTTACCGATTATTCAATACGGGTTATACTACTAGTAACACTGTTTTTTTAAAAAAAACATAAAAACAAAAATAGTTTCCTTTAAACCGTACAAAACAAACAAGAAATAAGTAATTATCAGGAAACATCACTGTGAAGATCTCATCACGCTCGACCTGCTCTCTTCATCCACTTAAGAAGCCCTTGACCATTGATATTAAACTGCACCCTATCCCCGATAAACTGTAACGTAAAATAACTTCCTTCTTACAGGCACCCACTGCTTGTATATTCAAGTTGCTATCATTTCCCCCCTCTCCCCCCCCCCAGAAAAAATAACTTGCTTGGCTGACGAGCCAATAAAACATGGACGTTGCTCTCTAGAGATTTTGTATGTGGACTGAGAAGTTGCACTGTTACTTGAAGACTCCACATCACGTAGAGGCGATCAGGAACCCAGAGAAAGAGCAATGAACATGAGCTGCGGCAAAAATACCGTTGGCATCGACATTTGGCATTTTCACATACACTGTGTCCTGTTCTTGCAGTGCAAGCACCGTACTTCCAGACATCTGGTCCAAAACGCCTTTGTTATACTCATCGTAAGTAAACACGACAGGTTGATCATTTTTGTACAGCCCTGCCAATGCATCAGCACCATTGACGTGCAGACTATAGTGGAAGTAGTAGATACCAGGAACATGACAGGTGAAAATTCCAGTGCTGGGATCATAATGATTCTCAGCATTGTATACAATAACATCAAACTGAATGGGTTCAGTTGTAGGATTATATTCCTTGTTCAGTAGAGCTGAAAAAGCAGACACAGGGACCTTAACGAGATCACCAGGCATCATGATGCCACTCGGTCCCATGCTTTTCTCAAAAATGACCTCAGCAGGAGGACCAGGTGGGCCAGGAGGTCCAGGATGTCCTGGTGAACCATCCTGTCCCCTAGCACCAGGAAGTCCAGGAGGACCCTGAGGACCTGGCACTCCCTTAGCCATACTACCTGCAGGGCCAGGAGATCCAGGAAGACCTGGGTGACCCTTAGCACCTGGTAGACCAGCAGGACCTGGAGAACCAGTTGCTCCTCTTGGCCCAGGATTTCCATCCTGTCCCTTTTCACCTGGTGACCCATCGTGTCCTTGATGGCCTTTAGGTCCTTGAGGTCCTGATGGCCCTTGAGCACCAGGTGCACCAGTATAGCCTTGCTCACCCTTACTGCCTGGAGCACCAGTTGCTCCCCTTGGTCCAACTGGGCCTACACCACCTGGGTAACCTGGTTTTCCCTCAAATCCCTGTGCTCCCTGATCACCTTTAAGCCCCTTGGCCCCCTGTGGTCCAAATGCACCTATGTCACCTTTAGCCCCAGGCACTCCTGGTTCTCCCTGAAACCCTCTTGCACCTTGAGATCCAGCTGGGCCCATAGGACCGGTAGCACCGGTATGCCCAGTGTGTCCCATCGACCCCGGTTCGCCCTTCTGACCTGTTGTACCAGAACTACCAGTAACTCCTCTTTCTCCTTTTTGTCCAGGAACTCCTGATTTTCCATAGCCTGGAATACCAGGTTCTCCTGGTGCTCCAGTTGCACCCTGGGGGCCTTTTGGTCCCATAGGACCAGGCATACCAGGAGCACCATTATCACCAGATTTTCCTGGCATTCCTATTCCAGGAGCCCCAGTGTGACCTTTTGGGCCTTGTAATCCCATGGGTCCAGGGCTCCCATCCCTGCCTGGTGCCCCTGACTTTCCTGGCTCACCAGGATACCCTGTTTTGCCTGGCTTCCCAACACCAGAGAGGCCAGCTGGCCCAGGAGGACCACTTGGTCCTGTCGCACCTCTCTCACCTGGTGCTCCTGGAATGCCATAGCCTCTCTCTCCTTTCAGTCCTGGAGCACCAGTAGCACCAGTATGTCCCTTAGCGCCTGGCTCGCCTCTTGGTCCCACAGGCCCAACCGGGCCCGATGCTCCAGGTTTGCCGGGTGCTGAAAAACCAGCAGGCCCAGGAATACCAGGAGGTCCAGGCATGCCCCTAGGACCCTGCGATCCTGTAGCTCCGTTGTCTCCCCTTTGTCCAGGTGCACCTCTATCACCAGGCTTTCCAGGTCCACCAGGTGTGCCTGGCTTCCCAGGTGCAGAGTATCCAGCTGGTCCCGGGGGTCCAGGTGGGCCCTCAGGTCCTGGCACCCCATATCCTGGGGGGCCTGGGGGCCCAGCAGGTCCAGGTGCTCCTGGGGCACCGGGTTCCCCTGGGATACCTGGCTCTCCCGCCATGGCTTTGAAAAACAATACAAACAAAGTGAAATAAGATCAGGTCCAAACAGTACCAATCTGGGCCAAAATTTTCTTTCAACCAATCAGTTGACTTTGACTCTTTATGCTCAACTGGTTGGTCGAAACAAAATCTTGTTCCAGATTTGTACTCTCTGAACCAGAATTTTCCACCTCTGGATACACAAACACTTCAACAACACCTTAAGAAGGTCAGAGGTGGACATTTCAGGTCCAGAAAGTACAAATCCAGACCAAGGTTTTGTTTCAACCAACCAGGTGAGTGCTCTGTGACTGTGACTCTTTATGTTAAACTGGTTGGTCGAAACAAAATCTTGGTCTGGATTTTTACTCTCTGGACCGGAAATGTCCACCTCTGAAGAAGGTATATATATATATATATATATACACCCTAATAATGCATAGCAAGGCTACATGGTAAGTGAAATGGCTTCTGATATTATGGTGAAATAGCAATAAAGTGGTATAATAATGGTATTAGTGCAGCTGGTCGTCATGATCATACACTACTATTTGAATACAACTATGTTTTTATTATTATTATTATTTGCTATCAAATGGCAAAATCCAATTATTTTGAGGTATACTGGTTAAATGGAATATGAGTGAATACGCTTTGCCTAGCAATTATTTCCTTTTATTTAAGCGTGTAGAGCAGCCCTGTCTTTATAGTAATGAAAAACTTCTGGTTAAAGCTTCTTTTTCCTGTTGCATTTGCAGTTACTTTGAAATCAAGACTGAAAACTCCGTCAAGTCAAGTCCACTGTTTCCTTTTTTGGATTCAAATGTCTCTTTGACATTAAGGAGAACTGCCGTTAACCGAGGCCAAGGCACAAGTGTCCCTGGCAAGAGGCTGGTGGCTGTGGGAGGAGCTGGATCCAGGCGAGATCTTAAGCGTGCACTCAGCAGCTAAACAGTTCCAGTTAATCTGATGCTGCCATGCCTCCTGTGGCAGCTGGTGAGATGTCTGTCTCTCTCCTTCAATCCTTGATTTGGCAAGTAAGATCTAACCCAGAGCACAGAGGCACGTTTTACTGACTTGGTAAGCTTGAGCATGCTTTTAAGAATGAATTTAGCCGTAAGTATCAAAAGAAGCATACAGAATGCGGTGATATGTAATGCTTGAAAAAAGACATTACAATAGAATATGAGTGTCACTCTCACATACAAATACTCATTTAAGTAATATTACTTCAGCACCTATTAAATTAACCCACCCACAGAATATAAAGTAAATTTTAAATACGCGAGTTACCTGTCTTTTATTGTCTTTCTCTACTGTGTTTTATGCGTTTTTAAAAAGAAGTATCTGTCACTAACAGTGAGTGTATCCATTTTTTATAATGTAAGTCGCAAAGTCAGAACAATTCCAGATTCGATGTTCTACTGCAGCGAGCAGGGAGCTTGCATGAAACAATTTTTTTTTGCACCAAATGAAGCACTTTCTGCAGAGTCTACAAAAATGTTAACTGTGGTCCAGATGCACAGCTCTTACTCAGAATTGTTTCTCTGTTCCTGTCACCTCATTTGAAATTTTAGCGCAGATTTTCAATGCTTTTATGCAATTTACTATAAAGCTCTATTCCAAAGTTGATCCTAAAGCAGTGCTGTGGAATAACAGTGAATTGTTGGAATAGTTTAAGCATCATAAGGTTTTCACTGAATCTTAATCCCCTTCATATATATGTATATATATGAAGAACATCTAATGTGATGGTGCTTGATTGGATACTTAGATGTGGTGTCCATGTTTGCACCTATATTTCATATTTCCTCCAGTGGAATCAGAACAGATGTGACCACATATTATTAGTCACATCCAATCAGATCAGTCAGTTTTTTCTGCTTTCAATGCAAATTGCAGGCAAAAAAAACTGAAAATGATTAATATATTCAGGAAAATGGGCTTTAAATATGAGAAAGACAACTAAAGTCGCACAAAAGAAGACAGTGGTAATGCATGAGGCATTTAAATATCAAAAATCCAGTGGAATGAAAGACCCTTAACAATGGAGTTGGAGATCCAGTGAAAATGCGAATCATCATGGAAAGACTGCAGACGGAAGAAATACAGCTATTTGTCCAAATCGTATCTTTGACCGCATCCAGTATCTTCACTGTAGACACTGGAGGCATGCATGAGCTTAAAACTCCAGAAATTCAGCTTTAGGGTGCGCAGTTCTTTAGTCTTAAAGCAAAATTTTGAAATCTGAGTTTCTAATGCTTGACAGATCTGCGGATTCAGAAATACTCCCTTTGGTGAAACGATACGCAGTGGGAATAAAAAGCATAAAAAGAAGTGCACTTACTTTGGCCCTTCACGGGGTATGGCTGATACTGAGGTCCCTTGACTGGGGCTGCGGCTTTCTTGACGTAGTAACGTTCTCCATGTACCACGGTCAAGCCCAGGAGCAGAAGAAGGACACTTGTGACTCGTAGCTCCATCTTCTGAGGCTAAATCTGAAACAGAAACGCCACCACCTTCGGTTCATGTCTTTCCAGCTGGAACCTCCCTGGATTTCCAAAGCCACCGACTGAAAGCGGCACGTGAAAGACACTGCAAATGTTATCTTGCGGAAGGTTCCAGTCTGATTCTCACAGCAATCTCTCTCACAATATCCCAGCAAAAAGGACAAGCTGTGCAAGTAAGGAGCAGAAACCCTCGGCCAGGAACTGAGCAAACTGCATGGAGCAGCATCTAAGACTGAAGGTGATACAGGGAAAACAAATAGCATACATACCGACATGCCTGAGCACCAAAAACAAAGAGGTTCTGGAGGATCCGCTTCTGCGCTCCTATATTCCTTGGCTTTGAGGCTGCCTGGAACACTGCTGCTGTTCAGTGCTGTAATGTGGGTATTTATACCATATCTACATGGCTGAAACAGGACCTGCTGCACTTTACAGACACCTCCCTCCCACTGATGTAAGTTGTAATTAGGAGTCAGATCTGCCCCATCAGGGCATGTTAGATCAGGATGGTAGTTAGTTCACGATATTTAAATCCATTATAGCCCCTATCCCTGTCCCAGAAAATCCCAAAGCATAAAATTACAGTATATTTATACATTTCTTTAAAAAAAAAAAAACTCTTTCTGTAACTGCCTCATTGGATACTAGATTCTTTAGATTAATGAATTTATATTGTCTTGCAGTTAAATTTTCTTTAAGCCAGCTGGCTTAAAGTTGCAAAGCAAGATGATTCACGTCACGTAGCACATTTGGCAGAGTTTAAGTATAAATATGATTTTTTAAAATTGTGGAATAATCATTGTGTATGTTTGTCACTTGACACCACATAAATTAATAAAAATTTCTTAATTTGAAGGAGAGATGACAGTATGGACTGAAATGATTATTGTGGTTCTATTTTATTATATATAGTTGTCATGTATTTTAGAAAACTGCTTAACACTTTGTGTGACATTCACACTTTGTGTAACATTTATCCACCACCTTGTACAGTTGCTGTTCTGAAAATATGTATTTTTTGCACATGTTTTTTCAAAAAATTAATTTAGTTAACTTTTGCATCCACAGTGGATACGTAAAAGAATGAATTAAACACACAGAACTCTGCACATTCCGTGCATCTTAGTATAAGTATGTAGCACTTAAGATTAGACCAAATACTAGACCATCTGCAAACAAGCTTTAGACTCCACAGGACCAAATGAACATTTTATTTGTTTTATGTTTAGTCAGCTGGCTTGCTTGGTTGAATATAGTCAGTCTTTCATTAACAGGCTATTTCCAGGGCAGCCAATGTACAGTCTTTTACTTGTGTATGTTTTCTGTGTGTTTCTTTCATAAAAAATAAAAACAGCCAAAAAAAGAAAGCACGGGGAAAATACATTTATATCTGTCTTGTGTTTTCATTATCGTTTGCCTTAGTAAATGAACACAACTACTTAAGTGGTTGGTTTGATGGTGATGTATTATTTTATTTGTACACCAGGGGGCGCATCACACCAATTTCTCTGAATTCATTTTATTGCTTAAGTATTTGGATTTGTAATTGTTTTATTTGAATTGTTTAGCGATCTGTTTTCAGAAACAAATGCTCTCTAGATGGTTTCACACTTCAGTCTGCGAATCTAATACTTTTCACACCGTTTCGCCTAAACGAACATGCATTTTAATTAAATCTAGAAAAATAAGTGTAAACACTCAAAGGACAGGTCTTGACAAACTTTGAGTGGGGCATCAGGACACAATATATAGAATATATAAACAAAAAGTGTGTTAATCAATGCAGCCATACATTTTCCATACTACTAATCCAATGTATGGCTTGAACTGATATCCCTACGTTTTTATTCCATTAAGACCCAGAAGCGTGAAGATCGACGGATTTCGTGTATTCGTGTGCCATGAGTGCTGAATGAGCGATTATTCAGGGTCATGCAGGTGATTTTTACAGAACTTCATGTTTAGCGCCTTTCTTAGAAAAGGGTATGATTATGCATTCCGAGAACGGCAAGGTTGCTTAAACGAATTTTATAATTAGCTTTCATTAAGTATAGTTATTCCAAATTGCTACCTTCACAAACCCTATAATTATAAAATTTAATCACAGTTGATAAATAACGGCTTGAGCACGTTTTGTCTGTGTGAACTGAAACATGCGGCGTGTGCATGAACTGGTTAAGTTCACCTTAATGCTTGGACTAACGCGTCAAGCCGACGCTGTTTGATGTGAATACAGAGGAATCGCAATGTAATGCTAAGTGATTTCGTTGCGTGCCATTCAACGTGATTCACCAGCATCTATTCGGTTAATTTAACGAAGCCTGGATGTATTTTATCATGTCACTGGGGAATACAGGTCTACATTGATATGGTCAAAGAGAACAGAGCATGTACTCTTCATTAAGCACGTGTCTCTACGATTTTATAGAAAAATAATGAATAAACGGCTATTTCTTTAAAAAAAAAAAGAAAAAAGAAGAACTATTCTTCGAAACCCTCCTTATGTTTTATTGCCCACAGAAAGAAAGCAGGAGCAGCCTGGCCGAGCCCCATTTAGCTAAATTACAGAGTGGAAGGGAGTGGATTCAACACTTTACAAGTTGGTAGATTCAGATAATTCCATCTTATTTTCATTTCTGAGTCTCGCAGACCGCACGGCAGCAAAATGTACTTATCTTTTTTTTTTTTGTTTAGCGTGCGCGAGATGGTATTACTTACCCGAATGCAAAAGCATAACGAAATTAAAATATATATCTTTAATGTGCGCACCCTCACTTGCGTCGAGAGGAAGAAAAAGTAATGTTATGTATTGCAGCCCTTCAGAATAGCTACTTTTTTAAGCTCACAAGGCGAGACGCCTTCCTCTTTACAGTTATGCAGATGTTTTACTGTGTAAAGTCTTCTGAATGATTAATCTTCTTTTGGGAGGTAAGAATCCCCCATTAGTAGACCTATAAAATGGGCTTGTGGTTTGGTATTTCAGCCTGGGTTTTTGCTGTTGGACTCATTGTCACTGTACATCTGCTTGATGTGGTGGCTTGTCAACTGTTGTCATGACCTCTAGGAATTAGGGTCACTGGTTTGTCATATAAGGGGAGCCAATTGCATCGTTTGGATATTGCTGGCACCCCCTCACTGGAAACATTTTAATCTATTAAACACTGCACTTCAGTGATGTGATGAATCACCCTAACACTGACAATTAAGTTACACTTAATGGAGAAGACATCAGATACTCCATCTTGTCTGCTTGTTGTAGCAACGTGTGAATGTGCGTGACAGCACAGCCCTGCTTAATTTATTTTCTCATTAGATGGTCACAGCTGGTGTTATTAATATGATATGGGAACCTAGCATCTGGGATTGTGGGGGTATATGGGGGCGGGGCAAATAGCAGGATGAGGGCATTGGGGGTGGAATCATCCCATTTCTTTGTTTTTTGATGCCATATATTGTAGTTTGAGAAAATACAGAGACAATGAACTGACTGTCCAGCATTAAAAATACAATTAAGGATTTTTTATGAGAAAAATTTACAGGCTTTTCTAATTGCAACATATTTACAGTCGTATATTCTTCTTGGCGGAGAGGTTAGGGTTAGTGTTAGAGTTGGGGGGTACAGTTGTTCAGTGGTTTGTGGTCCAGCCTTACATATTCAGGGTTGGGGGATCCATTGCCACCCAGAACCCCACGCGCCTGGAGTTTGTGTGGGATTGTCTCTAGTGCGGTATTACATCTGTCACCGGCAAGGGACTGTCATTCTCCCATACCTCATACTCTAAGCCAGAGGTATTCAAACCTGTGGGGCATGTTCCCCTGGTGGGGCATGGAGGAATTGCAGGGGTGGACACATGTGATAGGGGAAAAAAACAGAGGACTGTGTGTATGTGTGTGTGTGTGTTATGTTTATATTACATTGTTTTATTATACATTACAGTATCTTACACAGGACTTTAGCTCCCCAGGACTGCAGTTTGACAGCCCTGCTCCACAGGCTCCCCACTATCCTGTAGTGGACAAACAGTCAGGGAAGATGTATGGGTGGATCTGCTTCTGACCTATGATCCCCAGTATAGACCTACATATGCACTCTTTCAGCCTGGTTTCTTGTGTAGCTATGGTGATCATTAAAATCAGTGTATTTGTGCTCCAACACATTAAGCTAATAACCTACTTTATAACAATGGTGTAGATTTGGGTATAGACAGTAGGGACATGTACCCACCGATACTGTAGGAGAACCTTGTGTGTTCAGCAGGTCTGGAGGGTGATTTAGTCCCTACCGATGTTGAAACCAAACCTACGGCCTTGGTTTATAACCTAATTGCACACATCCATGTACAGTTGCAGTTGTAACGCAAACCTAAAATCCAGGGAAACATTAGAGATGAAAACATATTATTATGATCCACCTTGTCTTTCAATTCAATCTTTAGATCAGGAGGTCTTCAGATCCTTTTATCAGGAGGTCTTCAGATCCTTTTATCAAATTTAATTGGTTCCCTCCATTAGATCTGGTTCTGCCTCTGCTGACACAAATGTGCACTTTTTTTAGTGCTTGGAGAAACACTGGACCCATCCGTTATCCACAACTGTTTTTAGACACGTACACAGAGAGTAATGCTGTTGGTTTTCCTCTTGGTAACATCGAATATCTCACAAACCCTGGAAGAGAATATAATGGGGGGTTAATGTATGGGAGACTTAGTTACAGGAGCATGTGAGCAGAAGCTAAAGATAACTCTCCTTAACTGGGATGTGAATGGCGCACAGATTTAACATTTCAGTAAACTCAATAGGCCACTAAGAGCTACTTGCAGTTTTATGAATGGAAGGATTGATGGCGGCCACGGAGACCGAATCCGAAGACAATTACAGGGACACGAAGACAAATGTCTAGGAATCGCTATCGAAAGTACGACCGCGATGAGGCTTGGTGTGCGTTAAAAGAGGGCTTGAAAATCTCAGGCCAAAACCCAGCGCGGACTTCAAATTATCTCAAAACATGAGCGTTTCATTTCAGTATTTTCCAACAGCTTCAAAAGTCAGAGGAAACTAAAATCCATCCTGTGTGCTAACGGCTAACTGCTCATCTATCCTTTCATTAATAAACCTTTTGATGACATTCTCAGGTGCTAGACATCATACGGTAAGCAGTGTGTGTTCTGTGAGGGACTGGCATGCCGTTCAGGGTGTTCCCCTGCCTTGGGACAGCTTCCCACTTCCTCTCTGACACTGTACCCGATAAGCTATTGGACGATGGATGGATGAACCTTACTATGACTTAATTAACATAATACCTGCCTAGATTTATGCCAACAGGCTGAAAACACCACAGCTCAAAAAATGTTAAGTGTAAGCCTGCCTTAGCAACTTTGCTTTCCAGATATATAATAAAACAGACGATTTATGCGAAACATAGGCGAGCAAAGCCCGTTTTATGAGGTTTAAGAAGATAAGACGGTGATCAAATTCATGCTGTACTTAAGGATAATTCCTCATCTGAGATGACACTGATTATGGGAATTGAACCCGCGACAGTCTGCATGGAATTATGGGAGCCATTTTGTAGTAAACCATATAATTTACCGCCTTGTGTATTACCTCCACAGAAGCGAAGAATAAAAGTTAAAAGAGTTTCTTGATTTCACAGAATAAAACTGTGGTTCGTAGTATTTAGTTACCATTCCTTTTCATTACATTTTTCATGCGATGGCTTGTAACTCCGATCCCATCCTTGGATCGAATGCATGTAGGAATTGACTCCATGGTGCAGTACTGTATGTATGGCCTCTCCCCCCATGCCCCCCATCCCCAGACACTGCACACTCACACCTAACCCTCCAACTTTACTGCCTCTGTGCATCCAGACAGCCTTGTGTTAGGCTCAGAATTCAAATTGCATGTTGTAAACATGTGGGGTGTTTTATGTTGTTTTGCTGTGACTTTTCTGGATGCATTCATGCCTTTTATCTATCGCAATTTTCAGAATGAAGAACAAAAAAACACAAAAAGGCGAGGCGGAATGGACTGTTGTCAGCCGGCATGAAAGTAAACAAGTGTGTACTGAAACAAAAACATGGTTGGTGTTTTACAAGTTCAGTTTAATGTTACATGCCTGATGTTTGGATTGGTTCAGATATTATTTTAAGTATTCACTTTCAAAACACTTGTTTATGATCCTTTGAAAACCACAGTTTGTTCTTCCTGGTGGCCCCAAGAACATCTAAAAATACTATTTGAAAAGTACTCTTTATTTTGGATTGCTTTGGACGAGGTTCCGTAATCAGTCTGGGTAACTAAACTATTTGTTTTTGAACAAACATGTACAACTTCAAAAATTACCCAGAATATCATAGTGATTCCATTTGATCTTTTGGTATTTGCTTCAACCTTTTGTAGAAGGTGCAAGTTTTTAAATGGGCTGTGTAACTGCAAGGATTGCTTTTGAATCTGCAGGTATAAATCTAAAAACCATATATGGACAATGCTTGTTTCAAACAACCAACCAACCATCCATCCATCCATCCATGGGACCTCAAGCTTATGCAGGAAAGAGCACAAGGCTGGTTGAAACCTAGTTACAACTGTGTATATTTTTAAAATGATGCATTCTGGAGAATTCTGTGTGAAATTGTGTGTAGTGCAATAGAAATATCTAATGTATCAGGAAGACTAGGTACCGTAGGTAAGATTTAGGTACCGTAGCGACCTAGATTGATAACTGGTTAACAGATAGGAAACAGCGAGTAGTTATAAGAGGCTCAATGTCACGGTGGGCTTGCGTCAGTAGTGGGGTACCGCAGGGTTCGATTTTAGGACCGCTATTGTTTCTAATTTACATAAATGATATAGATACCAATATATACAGTAAACTGGTGAAATTTGCAGATGACACCAA
>JAODJX010001574.1:0-22827 GCA_026776945.1 Isichthys henryi
TTGCTTCCAGGATAGGCTCCGGACCCCCCGCGACCCAGTAAGGATAAGCGGTTTGGAAAATGGATGGATGGATGGATAGTTTAATGCTATAGTTTTACCAATCAAAATGAATCTATCCTATTTGAGTGACACCTAGCGCCTGCATCCCAGAGCAGGCTTTCTTGTTTAGCTGGATAACTTGTTGGATTTAAGGTAGTCTGGGCTAAATGAAAGTGCAGATGAAGTCCTTTTTTACTGGGGTACCTTAAATCCGATAAATTACCTGGCTAAGCAAGAAATCGGACTTCATGATAATGACACAGACCTCCATGTAAATAAAAAAGGGTGAGTTCTCTGTTTGTAAACCAAAGCGGTGGTGTCTCCTTAACTGAAACCACTCCCAGTTCATACCGCCTAATCACTTAGCGTAACTATAAACAGTGGTTCATTATGGACTTACACCATCTGCTGCAGTTGGCTGTGATGCATTGAAGAGTAAGCAAACGGGTTTATCATTATCATCTTGGCCTTTTCCAGAGTGCTCATTTGGACCGAATTTGGGGGGCTTAATTTGGGGCTCCCCCACCCGGGCTTACAGGTTACATCACTCATAATGTAGTTAAATTACTGGGTGTGTATGGAGTGTTTGGAATCGGGGAAGGGTTAGCAGGCTAATCCTGTGCCAACCAGGCTGCGGATGCATAATGAAGGGAAAGAAGCACAAATGTCAACAGTTTCTCACAGGCAGTGGATTAGGTGCCCTCCTCTGTATCTGCCAGCTTGCCAATGGATTATGGCACTTTGAGAGCGCAGGGGGTGGACCAGGCAAGGGCTGTGTGCATAGCTGTTTGTGGCTTTAATTTCTGCTGCTGTGGAGTGCCCAAGTATTCCCTGAGAGGCCCTGTGTTCTCCCCAGCAAGAAAAGTTCTCATTATTGGTGTTTTATTCCAACATCCTTTCAAAACTGCCACACAGTTTGAAAAATGCTTCTAAAGGAAATCTCCAGGAACACTTTGTCCAAGTGACAGAGTTTTGATGGACTGATGACACCCATACCAATCCATTCACCTTTAGACTGTACGCAATCAAAGGATCAGACACAGACATCAGAAGTGTTACAATCCCAAAAGTTGTAAAAAGAAACAAAAAAACATGACGTATGTGTGTTATATGAAGCCCCTGAAGGGACCTGTGCATAAAAAAATGATCTTACTTTCACGTGCGCATGTGAAAGTGCCTAGTTCGCACACGAAAGCAAGTCTTGCGCACAAGAGAAAGTATCTTGTCTGCATGTGAAAGTAACATCATTTTAATTTTTTTCACACTCCGGGATGCTGGCCTTCGAGGCAGAATTACAAAGAAAAAGCCGCATCTCAGAATGGACAATACAAAGAAAAGACTAAGATGGGCAGATGAACACAGACACTGGACATAGAAAATTGGAAAAAAGTGCTACGAATAGATAAATCTAAGTTTGAGGTGTTTGGACCACAAAGAAGAAATTTTGAGAGACACAGATCAAAAGAAAAGACGAGAGGAGTGTTTGGCGACATCTATCAAGCCTGGTGGAGGCAGTGTGATGGTCTGGGGCTGCTGTGGTAATGGTAAAGTGGGAGATTTGTACAGGGTGAAAGGGATCTTGAAAAAGGAAGGATATCACTCCATAACACCATGCCACACCCTGTAGACAGCGCTTAATTGGAACCAATTTCATCCTATAACAGGACAATGACCCAAACCCAGCTCCAAACTATGCAAGAACTATTTAGGGAAGAAGCAGTCAGCTGGTATTCTGTGTACAATGGAGTGGTCAGCACAGAAACCGGATCTCAGCTCTATTGAACTGTTATGAATGGTACGTAGGAAGTGCCCATCAAGCCAGTCCCACTTGTGGGAGATACTTCAGGAAGCACGAGGTGAAATCTCATCAGATTACCTCAACAAATTGATATCTAAAATGCCCAAGGTCTACAAGGCTGTAATTGCTGTACATGGAGGACTCTGACAAAAGCAAACTTTGAAGACAGTTATTATTTTAATTTTTAAAAATCATTATTTCTAACTTTGTCAATAACTATTTCCTATTTATTTAGCTATATTTCCTATTCAAACTCATTTCATGTATGTTTTTATGGTAAACAAGGAAATTTCTAAGTCACCCCAAGCATTTGAAAAGTAGTGTAAGTCCAACATTCATGCACAATCCATATTAAATGAATGTGTTATTAGTAATATATGTCCTTTATCCCTATTTTGTCAAACATATAAGTTGTACATTGATGTTAAATGCATATTAAAATAATTTACTTCCAGATATGTACATTCACATGTACAATGTGAATGTTTTGTCAGTATGAGTTTTTATGCATAATTCTATGAATGAACTCAATTGAATCATGGACAGTGGTTCCAGTACTAGGATCAGTATTTTAAGAACATTACATAGCTGAGTCAATCTCACTGAATTTTCTCATGTCTAATTAAACCAACTTAATGTCCAGAGAGCATACATGTCTTTCATTAGTTCTTATGTTCTTATTGCAAGCTGAATCATTGGGTTCCTTTAAATCAGAGTTAGATAAGATTTTAACAACTCTGAGCTATTAGTTTAGTTCTCCCCAAGCGAGCTTGATGGGCCGAATGGTCTCCTCTCGTTTGTATTGTTCTTATGTTCTTATGTTCTTTTTTCATTAGAATAATATAAAAGCAATACAAAACCTTATTAAGAAACACAAAGTAATAACCACGTACTTTCTACCAGATCCATATGTGATACACTTCATGTGTTTTCATAAGAAAATGAAATAGTAACAATGCTTGATAGCCTGATATGAACCATGCATTTTTTTCATATGGGATAAACTCATTTTATTGTGTCAGGTATAGCAAATACATACAA
Organism: Isichthys henryi; assembly: GCA_026776945.1. Lineage (NCBI taxonomy): Eukaryota > Metazoa > Chordata > Actinopteri > Osteoglossiformes > Mormyridae > Isichthys > Isichthys henryi. The sequence continues at coordinate 2,879 of JAODJX010001574.1, forward strand.
TAGGTATCACTCTGATCTGCATCACTCTGCCAAACTGACGGATTTTTCATCCAATGGTCCCTGAGTCTGCTGAAGGAAACATGGAGCTGACAGGACTTGTGTTGCAGACTAGACAGATGTGCAGGGCAAGCGCTCAAGTGTGGAAGATTGGTAAAGGTAACAAATCAAAACCAGGCAAGGAGATGGGAATAATGAGAGCGGAAATGGAAAACTCCAGGATATGTGTCACGCCCGGCTCGTACGATCCTCGTGTGTGCCACGCCCCCCTGATTATCCACGTTTGCTTCCCCGATCGTACCCAGCTGTGTCTTGTTATTTTGATCTGTCCTGTCTATTTCAGTCCCTGTCTTGCCTCAGTTGATTGTCTGTCATTGATGTTCATGGATGTTTGTAGATGCTCGTGCTCCTGTCCCGTCCTGCCCCGGAATAAATCCCCGTTTCCCCCCCATATTCGGCTTCCTGCCTGATCCTTGCCTGCCTGCCTGTCCGTGCGCCTTACCCGTGTTCAGCGAACCCGACAATATGGGATTCTGATTGAGTGATCATCCTCAACAGAGATGGTTAACAGACCTATGAGACACAGGGATTTGAGGAAAAAACTCTTTATTAAAGGCAATGGTTTTTACAACATGGGGCTAACAGGAGCTTGGGTCAACGTATTAGTTGGGAGACCAGAGGGCTCAATATGAGGTCTTTCTTTGTGAGAGAAAATAACAGTATTGATTGATAGGAATGATTGCAAGTGAATGGAAACCTCAAAGAGTTCTTGTGAATCCATGCCAATCCATCTCCTGTCTTATATTTAAAAACTAGCAGTAATGGCAAAAATAGAAATAAATAATAGCAGAATACTAAAATTTGTGAACTCCAAAAATACTACAGAAAAATTCATTTAGCAGGTCACAGCCTAATGAAGCCAACAGGGCCACATCATCTGCAAGAAGCAAAGGTGCAATCCTGAGGTCACCAAACTGGACCCCCTCCGCCCTTTAGCTATGCCTAGAAATTATGTCCATAAAAGGCTTGAACAGAATTGGTGACAAAGGGCAGCCCTGACAGAGTCCAGCACCCACCAGGAACTGGTCAGCCCAAGTCTGACTTACTCCTGGCAATGAGAACCAAATTCTTGCTCCGTTTATACAGGGACCTGATGACCCACAACAATGGACCCCATACCCAATACTTCTGAAGCACCTCCCACGGAAGCCTCCAAGGGACACAATCGTTTGGTCTTTCCAAGACCACAAAACACATGTAGACTGGCTATGAAAACTCCCATGAACCCTCCAGAGTATTTGTGAGGGTGAGGAATTGGTTAAGCGTTCCGCAACCAGGATGGAATTCACATGGATCTGAGGTTCAACCAATGGGGATGGACCTTCCTCTCCAGCACGCTGTCATAGACCTTCCCAGGGAGGCTGAGGAGTGTGATCCCCCTAAAGTTGGAACACATCCTCCAGTTCCCTTTCCTAAAGCTCGGGACCAGCACCCCAGTCTGCCAATCCAAAGGCACTGTCCCCAAACTCCACACAATGTTGAAAAGGCATGTCAGGCAAGACAGCCCAACACCATCAAGGGCATTCAAGAATTTCATCCACCCCTGGAGACTTACCACCAAAGAGTTTTTTTGACTACTTCAGTTATCTCAGCCCTTGATAGGTAGGTTCCTCCAAGGAAGGCGTATCAGTGGGATTCAGGAGGTCCTTATATCCGCATTAGAGGTCAACAGTTCTCCATTTCTGCTGTAAACAACATTGGCAAAGCTTTTCTTCCCCCTTCTGAGCCACCTGATGGTTTGCCAGAATCTTTTCTAAGCCAACCGAAAGTCCTTCTCCACAGGCTCACCAAACCCCTCACACAGCCAAGTTTTTGCTTCAGTTACTGCCAAAACCATATTGCACTTGGACTGTCAGTGTGTGTCAGCTGCTTCAGGAGTCCCACAAGCTAACACGGTGAGTCACTCACGTCTGCCTTGTCAACATGCCTGGTAAGTGAACAAATTAGGTTAAACAACTGATCGATTAAAAAAATAATTGTCTCTTAAAATGAGAAAAAATTTATTCAAAGGAAGTAGTGTGTCCTTGTAATCCTTGTAAGTCACAGTGCATGCACTTGTGCTCCTGTGAGAGTGGGACAGATGAAGAAGGATACAAAGACATTCGACCAAGAGTATTCTGCCCTCGTTTTGATGCACTTCAACTGATGGACACCAGGCATGGAATCGGTGGGTTGACCTTGTGAGCTGGTCTTTTTTCCCCAATGTCAGCATTATATAGGTTAGGTGATTGTGATTGCCCCCCCTCCTCAGTTGGCAGCTGCTTCGCAGGAAAGAGCAAGGCTGCATTTTGTTGCCAGCCCACCCCTGATGGACACATGCATCACAAGTTTCCGGGTTTCGCTCCATTTTGAACATATAGTATGCGATAAAATTTGTCCCACATCTTTGTTCACATTGCTTCATACATACAGTAGGTTTCCAGGACACTTGTCTAAGCTGTAACCATTCTAAGCTTAATGGTGTAGATGTCTGGGTTTTTAGTGGCAAGTAACTAGCGATTGGTTTGGACGAGGCTGGCAGGCAAGGGTGAAGGATAAAGGAAAACAGGGTTTTATTGAAGGGAATGGGGAAGACAGGGCAGACGGCGATGAACTAACATTAATGACAGACCTGGGGAATATGGACTTAGACGTGAACTAAAAACGCAAGACAAGCCGAAATAACAGGAAACAGCTGGGCACAATCGGGGAAGCACACGTGGATGATGAGGGGACGTGGCACACACGAGGACTGGATGCGCAGGTCATGACATTCATTCCACGCTGACCAACCTGTGTAATTTCTAGAAGTACTAGATAGGTCATCTGGGAATTTTAGGTTTTTTAAAGACACAGGTTGCCTTGCCATGACATGTTGGTCTTAATGTTTACTTATTCATTTATTGCTTCGGATTTATTTATTAATGGGATTCCCATTCTTCACAAAGTTATCCATAATTTGTTGTGATCCACACAGTCGAATGCCTTTGCATAGTCGATGAAGTACAGGTAGACGTCCTTTCGGTATTCTCTGCTTTCAGCCATGATCCGTCTCAGGTCAGCAATGACATCTCTCATTCCACATCATTTTCTGAATTCTGCTTGCACCTGAAGTAGCTCTCTGTCGATACAATGCTCCAACTGCCTTTTAATTAACTTCAGCGGGATTTTACTTGTGTGAGATATCAGTGGTATTGTTCGGTAATTCCCACATTCTGTTGGATCACCTTTCTTTGGAAAGAACATGGATATCGATCTTTTCCAGTCAGTAGGGCTGGTAACTGTTTTCCAGATTTATTTGCACAGATTAGTGATGCTTCCAGAGTTGCATCAGTTTGTTGAAATATTTCAGTTGATACTCCATCAATTCTTGGAGCCTTGTTTTACGCCAATGCTTTCAGCGCAGCTTTGACTTCCTCCTATAGTACCATTGGCTCTTGATCATATGTCATCCTGGAATGGTTGAGCATCATCCAGTTTTTCTTGGTACAGTAACTCTGTGTATTCACTCCATCTTCTACTCAGTTCTTCTGCATCATTTAGTATTTTGCCTGTTGAATCCCTGAATGTTGCAACTCGAGGCTTGAATTTCTTCTTCACTTCTTTCAACTTGAGAAAAGCCTCCTGTGTTCTTCCTTTGTTTTTCCAGCTCCAGATCTTTGCACATATCATTGTAATACCTTGCTTTGTCTTCTCTAGCTGGTCTTTGAAATTTTCTGTTCACTTCCCCCATTCTTCCTTTTACTTTAACTTTTCTCTGTTCAAGAGCAATTTTCAGGGTCTCCTCCAACATCCACTTTGGTCTTCTCTTCCTTTCTTACCCTCTTAGTGACCTTTCGCTTTCTTCGTGTATGATATCTTTCATGTCGTTCCACAGTTTGTCTGATGTTCGATCATTTGTGCTCAGTGCATCAAATCTATTTTGGAGATAGTCTCTAAATGTAGGTGGCATATGTGTTTGAGATCGTACTTTGATTCTAGTGGCATTGCTTTAATTGTCTTCAACTTGAACTTGCATACGGGCAGTTGGTGGTGTATTCCACAGCCGCTCCTGGTCTTGTCCTCACTTTTGAAATTGAAGTTCTCCATCTTCTCCATACACAGATGCTGTCAGTCTGGTTTCTATGTATCCCATCTGGTGAGGTCCATCTGTACACTCTCCATCTAAGTTGATGGAAAAAAGCGTCTGCAATGGATAAGCCGTTGGTTTTACAAAAATCTCCAAGGCCATATTTCCCCAACTACCCATCCTTCTTCCTTGTCTCCCACATTTGCGTTCCAATCACCAGTGATTATTAGTACATCTTGATTGCAAGTTTGATCAATTTCATCCTGCAGAAGTTGGTAAAAATCTTCAATTTCCTAATGGATAGCCTTAGTGGATGGTGCATACATTTATATAATAGCTGTGTTGAGTGGTCTTCCTTGTAGACGCATATACTGTATATTATCCTGTCACTGACCGCGTTGTACTTCAAGTCATGTATGACGTTAATATTTGAAGTAACTCATGAAATGTTTGGTTTTTATGTTGTGACACCTGGGCAGATTTGCGATAAACTCCAGTTCATGATTGGTCATGCTACACATAAATTAAATTATTTATATGTATGAATTACATGGTATTGATGAAAAGTTAACTTTTAAAAATACACTTATAAAAGGCGATTACTAGTACAGTTAGCCAGTTCTTAAATTTTTGTATGGTCTTGCAAAACTATAATCTACCACTGAAGAGTTCAAACGCAAAAGCCGACAAGCACATTCTGACGAAAATTGAACTATGCATACCAACAGACAGATCGCAGTGCCATCTATCCACTCTGTGCATTTGTTTTTTTGCAAAAGCCGACAACTCCCATGCATTTATAATCCGAAATAATAGTTTTAACGCAAAAACCGACAACCACCAATACCATTTTAATGCAGACAGCGCCAACTCCATTTCAGCCAATCACAAGGCAGCTGGTGATGACGTCATCACAACATGGCTGCGCCCATGGTTTCCCAGTTCGAGTGAAAAATTCTGGCAAAACTGATCCCATTTCATATTAAACTGATGAAAATGATGGAAACTTTTGATGAATTAGACGAACAGGTAGTTGTATCACCAAGCACAAGGCAGATAGAGCTAACACTGCACGGCAAAAGGCAAAGAAAGCCCGTCATGACGGTTCCGAAAAAAGGAATTCTGATCCCACTTTGGCTTTTTGTCATGTTTATCAGGAAAGTTAACTGGAGACCTATGACATTCTGCATGAATGGCTCACACCGGATTCCATTCCGTTGGCTGCCAAGTCAGTCACTTTTGGACACTTTCATGGTTCTTCAAGATGGAAACAGAGCTCACATGTTGTTATTTTGTATTCATAATGCATAATACTTCAGTGCAATTTTGAAGTTATATAAAAAGTTTGGAGTTGTCTGCTTTTGTTAAAAAATCTTTTTCTGGACTTGTCTGGTTTTGCGGTAAAACACAATCAAAAACCTCATAATATTTAATTTCAATAAAAGTATGATTTTATTCAAATTAACGTCATTTATTATTAATACATTAATTCAGAATACCTTAGTTAACAAAACGTTGGTTTGACCAGGAATCCACCACACAAAAAGTTATTTTTCTCAATTCCACAAAAATGAACTTTTCTGATTTCGCGTTTGAACTCTTCCACTATACAGTGGTAACTTTCCTGAAAGCGACTGATCTCAGTGAATCACGAACAAGATAACGAACGACGTAAGTAAAGAACAAGCGAGGCCTACATGCGTTTCCCAAATCCCTTCATTATTAAAGAATTAACAAATAAACTTTAGTAGTACTTTGCTGGCTCCTCTCCATACCATACATATGAGAATCGAAATAAAAATATAAACTAATTAGAAAATCAATAAAAACACACCTGTTACACAGCAGCAAGAGAAGGACGACCCAAATGCAGGCTGTCAGTAAGTAAACCCCTCGCATATTTGATTCACCTTCCCAATTCAAAAGATGCGACTGAACGCATAGCAAAATTTATTGATTAGTTCATTATGTGGAATGAATTTAATTAATTTCAATTCAGTGCAATCACACAAAACATGAATGTCATTTAATCTAGTAAACATAAATAATTACATAACAGATTTAATTCCAAGATGGTCTAGTGACCTTATATATGTACTAGTGAGTGAACCCTTTCTATGATTGTAAGATAAGAATTGTGTAATTGTTTTAGCCTATTCTGATTGTTTTAGCCTATTCTGATTGTTTTAGCTTATTCATCTATAAGTCCTTTCGCATGTGCATATATTTAATGTTTTTGTCAGTAGGTTGTCAGATGGGTAGGACTGTGATAGGGTTACTTTTATGACTGTATTAAGTCCTCTTTTACCATGGCACACAAAATTCACAGTTAAATTAATTATTCTATTGGCGACACTTAAAATGTGGCATTAATTACGAATAACAGTGACATGCACAGACTGTTCAGGCAGGTGCTCGAACGGGGGGCATGCCCAACGAGTACTGGGGATCGGTACCATTGGCTTCGGATGAACTGAACTGTCAGTGCTGTCACTAGCTTCACACCCCCTTGTGGAACTGGAGTGCTGACATTTCAGGGACTCCCCATGCCTGCATTCCCACTTGCCTCTCCCTCCTACTTATGCTGCTATAGCCATATCTGCCGAAGCTTGCACATTGCACTCACCTAACTGTTTGCACTGCCTCTGGTCTCACCTATTTTGACTAACTGCACATTTTATCTCCCCTACCCCTTCTGGGCTGGGCTGCCTGAATACCCCAAATTATCAAGATATCCTGCCTACCCTGCTGCCTGAAACATCTCTTACCACTGATCGTCCTGCCATCAGAAGCAGCACCAGCACCTGCCTGCCTTCTGCTTTGAAACTCAAAATTTAAGATTTGGACAGTGTGAATTGGGACTTTTTCCATCCCTGGAGGTTGGGCTCCCGCTTAGTATTGGGTTCCTACCATGGTTTCTTCCTTCTAGGGAGTTTTTCCTTGCCACTGTCGCCTCTAGCTTGCTCACTGAGGTTTTGGCCATGGATAATATAAAACACTTTCAGACAATGTACTGCTGTGACAATGCTCTATACAAATAACGTTTAAATGGATTGAATACATTTTGCTGCCGTAAATATTTGTGATCACGTGGTGGGGGAATTAAGTGAATGCTTAATTATGTTAACATGCTGGGTAATTCATATTGAAATATTAAGCTAAATTGTCAAAGCTGCATGTACACTATGTACAGTGTAGCCAAAAACTATTCGTATACTGTGAAAAAATGGTCAAAAACGGAAATGAAATTGAGGATATTGATTGTGAAATTTTATAACTCTTTTCCTCAATGTATTGGGTATTTCAGCAGTTTAAGCCATGCTGGGAAACTCGACTAACTCTACAAATTCTTTTGTGGAGAATGACTACCGAGACTACTTGGTTACGAAGTTCCGAAGGGTTTTGGGAAACACGTGCTAATTAACAATCGATCTTATGTACTAGATAACAAACTATTTAGTGTTACAAAGTTTTCAGGAAAGCCACCCCAGTTTGTCTTAAGAGAATATTTAGCATATTTATAATAAATGTACCTGGTATGTTTTACAGGGTTCAGACTGACACAGTGTGGGTGTTTGAGTCATTCATGTACAGAATTTGTATTAACAGCATAATACAGTATAACAGAGGGAATTATAAAGAAATTCCTTCCTCTACTATAAGCCTGCCTAGTGTCACACCCTGCTCCACCGATCCTCCTGTGTGCCACGCCCCCCTCGTTAACCTCGTGTGGATTCCCTTTGTTTACCAGCTGTTTCGAGTTTCTATTGGTTCGGTGTATTTAAGTCCACGTCAGAATATATTTCCCTAGTCCTGTCATTGTATTGTTATGACGATTTTGTCCCATTTGCCTCTCTGTGTGTCCATTCAAACCCTTATTCCCCGAGCCTTCGTTGTCTTTGTCTGCTTTCCCGGTCTGTGCCCTGCATGGTTATAACACCTAAAATAAACTGCATACATACTGTATGTGCCTATACCAGGTCTGATAAATCTAAACTATCTGTGCGTATGTATTTTTTATTTTGTACACACAGTACACATTTTTTCCCCAATTAAATTCACGAAAGGTTTGGTAAATGAGGCCCCAGACTCCAAAACATGGATTTGCAGTTTCCATTTTGTGTCAGTTATGTTGGATTTTTGGGAAAATCATACTTTAAGTTACAGCTGTATTGACCCCTCATCAAGCAAATATTTAGCATCGTCGATTATGTAACTATGTAACTGTAAAGGTTTTGTCGGCATTTATCTTAAAAAGAAGCATCCATGATAATGAGCCTTGTGTATCGCAGACAAAATGAGGAATGGTTAGATAGGACTAGCTAGTCACCCCGTTTGCCTTATACCGGGCTACTCCACAAAGCAAGTTTAGACAGTGACCCAGATCATTTCAAAAGTTTCTGCAAAATATGTTGTAGGGAAACCTGATTCCTGGCTGCATATCAATGTCCATGGACCGCTGGACCTTTGATAAGTTGCACAGGTCCCAGTCAAGTCCAGCTGCCTTTAATTTAAGCCGACAATCGTTTCTTTAGCAGTTTCCTCGATTAAAATCAGCCATGTAGCAGCATGTCTTGCCACTCAGTCCATCCGAGGGGGTTTGTTCTGGCAGGAAAGTAACGTCAACACATATCCTCTATAGCTATTCGTTTGAGCATTTACAGATTTCTGTAATTGTCATTGGTCATTACAAAAAGCACTGCTTTCCTACTGGCAATTTTGAAGATATTGTTCTGCTTAGTCAGTGTTCCTCGATTACTTTATTATCAAACCACGACATTTCTTCACACATGCAGTACAAACACCTTTAACTGAACTTGTTTAACAATTAAAACTTTTTGTAGCTAGTTGCTCTCCAGCAATCCAAATAAATCTGTTAATACCGTTGATTCTTGTTCATTGTTGTCTTTTCTTCTTATAAAGCATTAGTAATCTTGCATTGTTTCACAGTTGAGTTGGCACGTTTTGCATTATATTCTTCTGTATAACATACTAAAGATACAAAAAAAAATTTGCGCGCAAATTTTTCTCTCTAGTTCACCATACACGTGCTCATTATAAAAGTTATATCTTACGGAGTTTAATTACTTTTTTTCTCTTTTCCCCAGGGTAATGATGCCGGATCCCCCTACTAAGACTGGATTCTGTAACTGTATTCCTTTTATGCCCCTTTCCTTCTCGAAATTAAACTACGCCCTTGTTTACGCAGCATATTTAGGAAAAGCAACATCGTTACGCTCTTGAAATGAGAAGAAGCTTCTAGCCACCCCCAGGGCATTGAACCTACGTTTTTATCAACGGCGCATGTGCAAAACCCATAGTTAGATTCAGTCCTCCAGATGACCTCCTATCTGTGGGATTAACCAATTTGTAGAGCCGCATTGCTTAAAATGGTTTAATTATAATCGTGGAAGCAGGTTAGTATTCAACACTGGTAGGAACTAAATCAAGCCCGAACCCCCGCCCCCCTAAACACACAGGGTACTCCCACAATACTGGCAAAGGCATAGTACTAGGCCTACGCCTTCGATTATAGGCTAAAAGATGTTTATATATATATCTTTTTGCTAACAATCATAATTTAGAAAGATTGCAAAATATCATACATCGCAGGCAAAATGTAAGTTATTCTCGAAAATTAACATGAGCCGCTAATTTGTGTTGGTAAGTTTGACGATACAAAGCTAAAGTTCATCTTTTCACATCGTTTTTTTTTCAGCCTCTATCCCTTCATGGCGCCGAGAATATTATTTTATGTCAACATAATTTCTAATTTAAGACGTACCTTAATAGTTATGTTAAATAACTTAAATAAACTTTACCGAGAAAATTTATACGGTGTCTTTTCAAGTAAAATATAATTCCAGTTGCTTATGAAATTAAATGTTACGATTCAGTTCTGTACTCACTGCATTCTCGTGTGTCCGCGTAGCCCTGCTGCTTACTTCGCTACTAATCTGATTTTTTCCATTTTGACCCTTACGTAAAATATCCTTGGGGTTGTGCGCATTAGCTGATCTGGTGTATGACTAAAATTGTAAAAGAGGGATTAAATGGGGGAAATTGCGCTGTCGGTGTGTTGGCCGCAGCAACTCTGAATTTGCATTACGGCCAGCTGCTCATTTTAGCGGCATAAATTACCGTGTGAATGTGCGTGCCCACTTTCCAACGTAATATTAGTAGTTATCGTTGCAAACATGTCACATATACATTCATTAGGAAAAGGAGCTCAGCAAATCAGACAAGAAAGGGAAATGTGTGTCCGGTGTAAAATCTACAATTACTTGTAATTTAAGAAGAGATGAATTAATTAAAGAGAAGGTTAAATTAGAATTAAATCGGGTTCATTTTTTGATATAAAATATTTTCTTCATTCTCAACATACAACTTTTGATGTGAGAAATGATAATGTAATATTTACGCAGGCGAATTTAAACGACAATTAATTCCTTAGTCACAGCTTGTAATGATCGCACTAGATTCAAAATGCATAACCCATATTCAGTACTAATTAACAACATATATGGAACTAAAATATATATACCTTTGCATTGCCAACACATTTAAAAGACAATTCTACTTAATTTATTACAATGGAAGAAACGTTATTTACAATCCCAGGGACCGTAAATTGACCCAGCAAAGCGAGAGATAATATATAAGGATAGACTTTGGTTCATATTCTGAATTTTTTATTTATTTATTTTTTTGGTGGGGGTGGATAGTTTTAACCACACACGCGGATTCCGACGAAAACATGCCCTCTGAAACATACTCCACGTTTTGCACGGGAAAAATCTGAAGACAGTCCAATGGATTAAAAATGTCCAATTGCCATGTACTACGGCACGTTAACTCTTTGCGGTACTTTCTCAACGAGGTGGTTATTAAAAGCATTTTGACGTCAATAGAAACTAGTTAAGTTTGCGTGTGATCTACTACGAGACCAATACATCAGGACCGGAGTTGGAGCGAGTTTGGGGATCTTCGCGGTACAGCCGTAACACAGAGAAAGTCCGCAGTCGTATCGATTCAGGAGAGCGGAAAAAGAATATAAAAGGTATGTTTTAGAACTGTATTATTTGTGACAAATGAGCAAAAATTGTTCTGTTTTGAAGGAAGCTGTTTATGGTATTATTGGTAACATTAAAAAGTACGGAATTATTTGTCAAAACTATTTGTTCTGAAACTGCAAGTTCATTTGTATAGCACTTTTATAGACATGCTTAGCATAATTAAGTACAGATCGATTTAACATCACGACATACACGTTCATAAAAAAAAATTAAAATATTTAAAAAATATTGCCAATTATTATGGAAAAGAATGAATTCTGCCGTATTTGATACATGAAACAACATATTTGTTTTGTTAAAAAATGTAAAACATGGCCAAACGACATAATGTTTCCTAAAAATGATTGTTGTGTAAAACAGCGATTCAGACGTGTTTTTTACTCCTGAAATGCAGATTATAGAAAATATTTAACATCACACATGCTGCACCAACTATGGTTTGGATTCTGTCGTTTGTTTAATCCGCAGCAATATTCCCATTCATTCAGGAGAAAGAGAGCTCGATTTCGTCTCATTTTTCATTTGTCTCAACGAGGTACATTTGTTCTATCAACCCGATCATTCTGTTAAAATTGACATAGACTCTTCAGTGGTTTGATTCCAGAAAACATACCCTGTCATGCCATACCATAGAAAATGTACATACTCCAAATGTTTTGTTTAAATTTATATTAAAAATTATGTTATCGTATTATTATTATTATTATTATTGTTATTATTATTATGTGAGAATGGAAGTGTGTATTCAAATTACTGCGTAATAAAAATGTATATTTCTTCATTCGTAGTATTGCGGAATTGTTTGATTAAAAACATTACTGTAACATAGCGTACATATTAGAAACGGATATTGCGTTTATTACGTTGATCTTATACATTTTTATCATCTTAATCGTGCGTAAAATTTCAACAGTTACAATGATATTGTAGTTTAAATCTGTTTGTCAATCAAAGCTCTATGAATTACAATCCTGCATCAACTTTGAATAAGTAATAATTGAACAGTATGCTAATTATCACTATTTAGCCTATATATTTCCTAATTGTGTCGCTTCTAAAGTGTTCATATAAACGCAGGAGGTCCAAAGAACCAAATGTTATATCTAGCAAAGCACATTTCTGAAGGAGTAAACATGCAAATGAATAGGCTAAAGTCCGACTCATTATCATAAGCAAATACCGAGGATCTGCACTAATACAATCCCATCTGTGTTACTTTGTTTGAAATTGGTGCAGATCCGTGATAATGAAACGTCGAGTGTCACGCAGACGGACATCTCTATCAAGGATTAATCCAGCCAATTTACTACTGAAACATAAAATTTTCATCCAGGGGGAAGGTCGTAGGCATTACCACAACGCCGTGTCATTGAAATCTGCCCATGACCCCAATTTCAAAAGGGTGGACATTCGGAAACGGTCTCATTACATCCCATTAACGACAACCTGTACGAACGCTACTAGGATTATTATTGATCTCATTTTTACTATGGTACCTACAAATACAATTAAAAGTATGAGGTGCCTACCAAAACTGACGATGAAATTCAAAACTATTTTTATTGTTATTTTTATTATCTCGTGTATTTTAAAAGAAATACGAAGCGTAGATTGCATTTGTTGGTAAAATATGTGGTAAGAATATCGTTAAATTTAACGATTTTTTATTATTATTTTTTTTAGCGGCTGCACCCAGAAATGGACTTTCACTGCCACAAACTTTCGGCATGTGTCCAAATAGGTAAGTATTTCTGATTCATTTTGGAGTACGCTATTTCAAGAGTGAAGTACAGGAAACGAAGAATTTGTACAGATGAATCTGAATTTTTAATCATTAGATTTTTTTTTTACAAAGATATTTCTTTGCCAGGGTACATATGGCGCCCTCTACTGGCTGTGTCTTGGTATTGTTTTTTTTTAAGACCTAATGGCACATATATGTTTTAATACCCACCAGCACGTATATGTTTGATATATTTTTATAATTATAAAAATAGGTACATTTTTGCAAATATTAGTCAGAAATGCAAGCTTCAGTACAGCGCTTCAGTACAGTCTCCCATTAGCCGGTCTATGCTGTCATGTTAATTAATCTCGTTCTGAGTTTCCACATTCAGTGATCACGGCTAAAACTGCTGTTAATCTGTGTTTCCTCAGTGGCATTTGCTTAAATCTAATACAGGCTATTCACATTTTGGGCACTTGTATTATCCCCTTTGGACATATCTGTTTTTGAATGCAACTGTAGGCCCTACTTCTAAGGTAGGCCTGTAACATTCTGTGACTGCTATAAACTATTTTTACTGCCACAACAACAACAATAATAATGGTTCGTTTATACACACCTAATACTATTGATAGTACTTATTGTGGTCGTCGTCGTCAGATTTTAGGGTAAATTTAGAGTTTAAACATTTACAGCTATAACAATGCTTGATTTCGATCAGCAGGATTGACTTTTAAATGGGCTGTGTGATAGTTGACAGTTGGGGAAATTAAGTGAAAAATGTCCCTGCCGATTCCCATTTAAACGGTTGTCGCACATGAATCGACCGAGTAATTATTGCTTGTCTAAAAATTGTCATCATGGTATATGACATAATTCACCATTTTAATTCGTTAGAGTAAAAGACCGAAAATCTAAAAATTTTCCGGTCAATTTAGAGCTCGAAAGAATTTGCAAGCGGCAGCTGTATTTAATAAGATATGACAGATGGGCCCATGCAGATCTCATTAGGAGTGGTTATTTTTGCCTGGAGAACTGACAGCGTTTCCCCGATTTCTCTGGAAGGTCTGCCAATGAAGTTTATATAAAGGGCTTCTGATGGATTCTTTGTGAGCGGCAAAGGCCTCTCGAAAACGCCAAATATATGCGATTTGTGCGTCTTAGATTTGACTTCAGATTTCAGAGAGTGGAACCCGGAAAACGAAGCGTCTGTTCTATATTATTAATTCAAAAATATCTTGAGTTAATTCTCCCAATTTCCATCAATGTTGTTATAAATAGTATTTACATGCATAATAAACGGAACAATTTGAATGGATATTTAAAATAAATAATATATAGTAATGCATATATATATGAAAATATACACAAAAAGTAGTTATCTACTGAGGTTCTAATCACTTATTTTATTATCAGAATTTGTTATATTCAGCTATAGTACCACACTGGAAGAATAAAACGTTGCTTGTAAATTGCTAATCGAGTTTGGAAAAAAGCTGCATGTATGAAATTCGGATAATGAACAAAAACACTAATTAGCAATAAGTATGTGTCGCATTGATTGAAAAGCCTACGGTTTGGGTATTTCGCAGAAAAAAAAAAAAAAAATTAAATACCGTGTAACAAATACTATAGGCCTGTATTTTTGATTGTATTGTTTAATACTGTAACAAATAAAAATAAATTTGCGGCAACAACAAAAAACCTTGTGTCTGTATCATGATTTAAGTTTTGTAAAGCACGTTAGTTCTTGCATATCGACCCCAGCATTCTGCTGGAAATAATGTTTGATTGTTTCCGCTTTATATATTTCATAATATAGGCATAGTGAATCGAATAGACGCAACCACCGTAAATAAATATATACGTACATAAATGAATAAACCTAACTTTGATATCTGAACAATTCAAGAAAAAAAATAACAGTAGGCCCACTGTCCTGCATTTTGGGAAATCTTTCTGTATAGGCAATAGGTCTTTAATTTTTGTTTGGAAAAATAAGAGAAAACATTTACAACTTATCTGTTCTGCCGTCGGATGGAAAAAAATACATTTGACTTAGCCTGTCAAAAAGTGGGATGGATTATATGACGTCAAAGAACGAAAAGTTACTTCAGAGAGCCTTCAAGGACCTGGGAACATATGAATTGAAAACTGAAAGATCTAATATCTGTGATTTTCCGTGGGTGTTCTGTCACCTGCCTTTTTAATCACTAGCCGGCTCAGCCGTTATGTGTTCCAGCCTCCTGCAAAAATGTTTATGCGGTTTATTTAGTGGCTTATTTGAGTTATATGTTTATTGTTAGAATTTGCGAAAGTCTTTTAAATTGATCGGTGTGAAGTGTATTTCAGGGGCAGCTGCGCAAGTCTCCATCCCAAATATTTTCTGAGTGTAGGGGCGTTTCGGCTTGAGCTAAGACGCGGTTTCTGGTTTACATCGATCCTTCAGACTTGTTATTGATGGCTTCTGTGAAGGGTCCGCTGTATTTAGACCAACAATTGCACGGAAATAAATCTGAACCTGGCAACCAGACAAATTCAGCCATGGCTTCTAGCCTACAGCCGCCCCAGCGGTTTCGGGGTAATAAACACCGCCTAGGGATCCGCGCCGTGTCCGATACCGCCAGTCTGGAATGCATAGGTAAGGCTCGGCCTCAAGATAGTTCCGTTTCCTTGGAAAAACATCTAAAATAAGTAGTGTATTTACCTACTGCATGAAAGAGTAGAGTTAAACTTTAAATATCCTGGAATACAGCGTCTGATACTTAGTGCATTTCTGCGATTTTAGAATTACTTTTGACTTACCTTTTCACTAATGCAGAGAGAGAGAAAAATCCCAACAAAACCGAAGACTCTTCAGACGACCCGTCGAAGAAGAAGAGGCAGCGAAGGCAGAGGACGCACTTCACCAGCCAACAGCTGCAAGAGCTGGAAGCCACTTTCCAGAGGAACAGGTATCCAGACATGTCTACAAGAGAAGAGATTGCTGTCTGGACCAACCTCACAGAGGCCAGAGTCAGGGTAAGACATACAACGATGGTTACATGATAAAGGCAATCTGCAACTTTTAGGGTTTATTACTTACTGTACACCCTTTCAGTTTAAGAGGAGTGCAGGCTATTGTTGTACCAGACTGCAGGCATTAACTGAGTGACAGATTGTACACAATTAAAATTGACTTAATGAAATGTCCATTCATCTAGTTATCCATCCATCCATCCATACATACATACATACATACATAGATACAGACATACATACATTCATTTATCTTTTAACTGCTTATTCTGGTGAAGTTTCCTGGGTGTCTGTCAGCAAAGGGCATAATGTGATGTATATTCAAAGGTTTATTTTAAAAATGTACTTTTATTTTTCATATCCTTTGTAACTGTATTCTTGCTTGTTCCTTCTTAAATTATTCTAATAGTTGCACAGTCAAAAGAGCGGTTGAGGATACATTTCACTGCCGGTTGTACCTGTATAACTATATGCATGTGGCAATTAAAAGAATCTTGAATCTTAATGTAATGTAATGTAATGGCATAAAGCCTACAATCATTCACTATGGGCAATTCAGACATGATAAATAGCCTTCCATTGTAAAGGGGCCCTAGGAAAATAAAGGGGGAAAAACACACAGATACACTCACACATCAGACCCATATATGTGTGTGTGTGTGTGTGCGTGTGTGTGTGTGTACAGCCGCAAGAAAAAGTAAGCGACCTCAGCACAATTTTTTGTCTGTATATATATATATATACACACACACACATAGCAAACTGCAGCCTGGTTCTTCTCCGTTTCTCATTAATGAAGGGCTTCTTCCTGGCTTTATGGGACTTCAGTCCTGCTTCTAGGAGCCTGATACAAACTGTCCTAGCAGTGCACTTCACACCTGCACTTAATGTTTCCCATTCCATTTGAAGGTCACTTGATGTCATCCTCCGATTCGTGAGAGACTGTGGGATAAGTTAACGGTCATCTCTGGCATTAGAATGTGGCTTTCGCCCTTTACCTGCCTGGTTTCTGGTCGTTCCCAGTGTCTCCTGCTTCACCTTATTCTCGTGTATTGCCATCTTAGACATTTTGAGCCTGGAAGCAACTTGCTGCTCAGTGCAGCCTTCTGCCAGCAGAATCATGATTAAACCGGTATTTAAAAATGTAGATTTGTTTAAAAATATAGAATGATCTTTTAATGTTTTTCCCATGACGTCGTGTGTCTATATATATATATATATATATATATATATATATATAGTTATGCTGTTACAGACGCCGTTAGTAAATGAGCATAAATAAAGCACATGTAAATGCCATTGCATGTCGTGGAATACTTAAAAGACACGTATGCTGTTCTTCTTCATATGCCTTAACGTTACTAATTTTTTACAACTATTTTAGGTATGGTTCAAGAACCGCCGGGCAAAATGGAGGAAAAGGGAAAGAAATCAACAAACGGAAATTTGCAAAAATGGATTCGGTCCTCAGTTCAATGGACTTATGCAACCCTATGACGACATGTATTCCAGCTACACGTACAACAGCTGGGCTACCAAGGGAATAACGTCAGGCTCGTTGTCAACCAAAAGCTTTCCGTTTTTCAACTCCATGAATGTCAATCCGTTGTCATCGCAGGCTATGTTCTCGCCACAAAACTCTATCTCTTCCATGGGCATCAACTCAAGTATGGTACCCTCCGCGGTAACCGGCGTGCCGGGTTCAAGTCTCAGCAGCTTCAATAACTTGAACAACCTAAGTAATCCTTCTCTGAATACTGGAGTTCCTGCGCCGACTTGTCCATACGCATCGCCGACGTCCCCTTACGTGTACAGGGACACGTGTAACTCTAGTCTGGCCAGCCTGAGACTTAAAGCAAAACAGCATTCAAGCTTCGGATACGTTCAAAATCCTTCTTCTGATCTGAATGCTTGCCAATACGCAGTGGACCGACCTGTGTGAAATCCGGGAATACTATAATCGTTTCTCAGGAAGCAGACGATACAAGTGTTCTTATATAAAGGATGCACTATATTGGATAAATAACTGAAAAAGAGCTGAAAATCACGGTGGAATTTCTATCCGAGAAAATTATATATTTGCCTGGACTGTCCGAAATGGTATTTGATTTGTTGTAGGCTAAGTTTCAAAGATTGAACACTCCGTGTATAAACTGAACAGTAAAACTAATTTTATAAAGGCGAATGCAAATAAAGAATATAGAAAATATACAGGGATGACATTTGCTTACCGATGAGGTCTTGTGTATAGTAAATGCACCAGTTTTTGTGTTTCGAATCGATTGGAAAATGTATTATCTGATGTCTTTGTGCAAATGGGTTTTTATCCCCATGAAGAATTCGCTGCATGTGTCTAGCCTAGTATAATTTTTGGTACGATTTTTTAAATTAATTATTAACTTCCCAGATTATTGTGTTCGGGGGTGTTGATGCTGCTTCTTGTTTGGGTACCGAACTTTAAAAACGTTCGTGTAGAGTGGGGGTTTATCAATAAATAAATTGGCGAAACATATTGTTCACAGGTTAGTAAAAACAGAAGAAGATATTAGCTGTGGAAACCGGCTACACATTGATTCTTTGGTCCAAATGCCGAAATGCCGAAATACGAAATGACAACGGGCAGTAATATTTTCATTGTTTAATAGACGTGTTGCTCAATTTCTTCGTTGTATATTTCAGTGACTTTAAATATTAAGCAAATATATACAGTTTATTTTCTGCCAAGTTATTTATTTAACCGGGTTGTGAAATGCAGTTATTGTAATAAATGAAGGGACGTGTATACACAAAACAAACAAATAAATCCCTTTAGGCTATTACATTATATTATATTACCTAATGATATTCCTGCAGCGCGCATAAATTAACCATTCCACTTCATTACAGCCCATTTAAAAAGAAATGTAGGCCTAATGGCTTTTCAGTCTCAACTGTTGAGATAAATTTTGCTTACCGTTTTCTTCTCTTACTTACTTCCAAGGAGAATTTGGAGAATTGTACAGGCGTACAATAAATGTTATATCCAAAAGTTTAGAATCCAATAGTAATTATTTAGGATTTTCGATCTCTCACTTAATTTCGTGGAAAGATTCTATCTGTCTGAAAATCCTTGTTTCTGTACCCGTCTTAATACACATTTCTACAAAAACAGATCTGGTGAACGAGGGATTAATCCGTTGAAAGCCATGCATCTAAAGCCACACACATTGGAATATGGTCTTACTTAAAATTTCCTCTACCATCTGATATATCTGAGTAACGTTTTCTGGTATGTTTAAACCTTGAAAATTATAGGCATATCATGATGTCAGTGTTTTCCAAATATTTGATTACTTGAATGAATGAATCCCAGACAGGAGTGAGTCAGGCCTATCTCATTAAATATTTTTTTAAAAAGTAGGTGTTTAAAAACAGCGAATCGATAGTGAGTTATTTCGTAACATTAAGTACTTAATTATCTCGTACTTAAGATCGCTCGTTAATTGGAGAGAGTATCTCGAAATCCTTTGTAACTAGTAATTCGTACTTTCTTTCGTAAACTAACCAGTGATCCGACCCTGGATGGGTTTCCAGAAAGCTTCTAAGGCTAAGCTGAAAATAAGTAGGCTACTTTAGCCACGTACGCTTTTGTCATTAGTTCGGGCATCACGTCTAACCATGTGGAATGATCCATAACTCCATCTACTGCCCGCTCCAGTTAACATATATTTGCAGGTTGTAAACTTGAAAATGAAAACTCAAAGCAGTAAGTGAAATGTCAAGTTGGAAAATGAACATAGAAAAAGTTTTTTCAATTAATCTTTTTAATCTTTCACAAATGACTAATACATAAGTGGAAAATGAAAATGCTGTTTCATTTTATTTTTAATTTTGGCAGGATCGTTGCGCATAGACTGTGAAAACTAAAGTAGAGATTGCACTTTTTAGCGTTATAATTTTCGTTTCCTTCCATCCATTTTCCAAACCGCTTATCCTACTGGGTCGCGGGGGCTCCGGAGCCTATCCCGGAAGCAATGGGCACGAG
>JAODJX010001728.1:0-22431 GCA_026776945.1 Isichthys henryi
ACCCCCCCGCCCCCTCCCCCTGATGTGAAAATTAGTTAATGATACCCTGAACCTCCACCTATAACAGTCTGCTGGCCTGAACAGTAACAAAAAAGTCTATTTATTACCAATTTCTAAAAGTACTGTACTGCACACTTTGCACGTCAAGTTGTTTTGTTATTTCCTATCTAGTCCTTTTTATATACAGTAATACACAAACCATCTAAATGATGTCCATGTATGTACAGTGTTACTGCTGCATGCACTGGGAGCACTACATTTTGGATTATCAGAAATGTAAAATGAATGCCACTGAAAAGTCATCGCAAGAAATGCAAGATACCATGGTAACAACGGCAGCTAACACATAAGTGAGGCTGATTGCCGGGACAAAGACCCGGGGCATAACCAAGCCAAGACTATTAATATTAAAGTTACAGTGTGCACTTACAATATGTGTCACTGACACATAATTTTATGTGATCCGAATCATTTTCTGTATTTTTTGTTCATGGCCAACTCGAGAATAACCAAAACTGCAATAGTCCGTTTGGTGAATGTGAAGGGGTTGCTGTACAACAGTGAGTATTTGGCGTTTGGGTCACAACAGCAGCCCTCTCATTAGCTGAGTGAGCATGCTTATGAAAAAACAAAACAGTATTATAGAATTGATATGTTTGCTCACTGGTGTTCATGTACATGTAGCTATAAACATGTAATGAAACTTAGTATTGTGGGCCACAATTGTTTTTCGAATTATGAAACTGCCACCATCAAATGAAAAATTCAGGGAAACCCTGCTATAGACGAAAGGTCCCACTAGGCCATACACATGAATAAGACATTAATTAAGACACCTCCAAACCATAAACCTGAACACAGATGGCGAGCTGCTCACCAGAACTCTCCATCCTCAGCTTGATTGTCCAGTTTTTCCTTCTCCTCCCGACGGACACCATCCCATTCCCTTGAACTGCAGAAGGAAAACGACGTGTGCTGTTCTTGGCCGCAGTGTGCAGACTCGCGTTTCCAGAATTTCTTACTCAACACTCACTTATCACTCCAAGGTCCCGTCCACTCCACTTGCCCCCAGGGGTTTCTTATCCGCACCAGCTGCATGGGCGTGCCGTAATAGCTGACCTGAGACACAGGAAAAGCTGGTGTTTACATCAGAGCAGTGTTTCTGAATGCATTCCTCTGGGACCCCCAGATGGCCCACATTTTTGCTTCCTCTGGAAGGAGCAAAAATGTAGACTGTCTGGCAGCGATATAGAGACATGGCTGGACAGAAACATACACATAAAGGTGCGTGTCCACTGTGAATCAAGTCAAAAACATGGATTGTCTGGGAGTCCCAGGGGACTGGATTGAGAAACACTGCACTAGAGAGCGCTTTAGAGCATTAGTTACAAAAAAAACACTTCCCAGTCTGTGACTCCCAGACAATATATACAATATGAGTACACAGAAAACAACTTCTGCTAATTCAGATCACTCTCACTTCACTTTTTCAAATCACTGATGGCTGTGGAGAGACCATCATCCAGCATTTCACAGTCACGAGTAATCACAGTAACAATGCTGAGTCATTATTAGCAGGACAGCATCACTTTCTTCCCTAATCTGAGCTGTAGTGCTCGTGTGACCAGGAGGAGCATTTTGGGCCACGTCCTGCCAATGCTGGCGGCTTGTCTTACCTCCTCTGCTGCGGTGACTGAATAAGCGTGACCTTTCACCAGCTGCTGACGGGTGATGGCCTCAGTTTCGCTACTGCTGGTGATCTGCATGACACACCATACATATTCATCAAGATACATGCGTTTCTTTCAAAGTACAGTCCCTGTTCCATGCCCATACTACAGGAGACCAGCATCAGAGCAGCGGCTGAGAGTGTTGCAATTGTAGAATAAAACTTCAATAAGACTTAATATTTTAATAAGTAGCCATCTTATTGCCTTGCTAAGAAAGGCCTGTTTATGCTGGGTTTTGGTTTTGGTTAAACATTTAGTTAGGAACAGCTGAGTTGTGGACTGGTTACACTTCAATCCTCATGTTCCAGAATCATTTCACTTTTGCTGTGTTGGTATAAATGCTACAAGGGTCAAGGATCTAGTATATTGTGCCTTTAATGCATATAAATGTACAAAATACACTTTTAAAGGTTGCTTAGCTTAATACTGACATTACATACAACACCCACATTATTACTTTATAACAGCCTAATAAAACTTAATTAACAGGATATCTGAAACAATAACCAACCTATGAAAGGACCTCAGTACTAAAACTAAATAACTATGTCTGAAGAGCAGGTGACAGATTGGACCATATGAAGCTAATATTGTGGAAAAGGTCTTCCTTGAAATCATAAGCATAAAAACAACTTTTTCGTTCTATTATAGCATCAGTTTGCTAACTTACATCGATGGAACATCCCAGCAGTGAGCCTAGTCTCAGAGCCTTCTGGATGACCTTGAAGAGGTAAGGTGGAGCTTTGTCAAGCTCATACATCTCTGAAATGCCACCGGTGAAATCCTCAAAGCCCTCAGTGGTAGACCCTCCACTCAAAGCCTCATAACAGCCATTCAGTCTGTAGGAGAATGAGGTCATCAGGATATGAACCATTGGAGCTGGAGGCTAATTAGGGAAGGAAATGCATGGCTGCCTGATTCATGCTGCTTTTTCCTCTCAAAGATATATTTTTCTTTGCAGAGAATGCATTTGGACAGCAAACAACAACAAACAAATTTACTCTGGTATAGCACGTCATCACAACATTACATTGTCTCAAAGCGCTTTACAGCATCCCCACCCAAAGCCCCCAGTGAGTAAGCCATAGGCGACAGTGGCAAGGAAAAACTCCCTAGAAGGAAGAAAGCTTGGGAGGTACCAGACTCAAAGGGGGAGCCCAACCTCCGGGGGCCGGCAGGGAGAGTCAAACAGGAGAGATGGCTAAGTGACAGCAGCAGGAGGCACCGGGGAGGCAGCAGGAGGCTTTGATGCCCACTGTCACTGTGGGTGAGTTGTCATGTTTTCCCTGTTCCATATAGGTTTGCTCTGAGTACTTCTGGTTCCTCACACAGTCCAGAAACCGAGCATGTCTAAATCTCCACCTGACATATGACCATATGACTGTCTTTGTGTCTACAGTGGATGTAAGAAGTCTATACACTCCTGTTAAAATGGCAGGTTTTTGTGATGTGAAAAAAATGAAACTAAGATAAATCACGTCAGAACTTTGTCAGCCTTTACTGTGAAGTTACAGCCCATACAAATAAGGTGAAAATTAAACTTTTTATGTGAAATTAAAAAAACTCTTAAAAACTTATACTATAAAACAAATACCTGCCCAGTGCACTGTAATGGACTGGTATCCCATCCAGGGTGAGACCCCCCCCATCCTGATGCCTTACACTGCCTGAGATAGGCTCCAGGTCCCCCACAATCCCACACTAGATGTGTTGTTGGAAGATGGAAGAAGATTATCTTTTTTAAAAAGACTGGTGACTATGTCTTACTTATTGGAAATAAGTAAATTACATTTAAGAGGTATTTGTAAGAGTGCCGTGACAGGAGTTTCTCAGGAGTGCTGCTGTCTTTTTAAATCGTGATGGTTTCTTTCCGGAGTTAGAAGGGACTGCAGTTCCTGACAGGTAAACACAGCAGGTCACTCACTTGGCGTAGGCCTTCTCCAGCAGGGCGCTCCAGAACTCAGATCCCTCAGCTGAGTGGACGAACAGTAACTTCCCCTCTCTGGTGGGCAGCCGGTCATCGATCACCACGTCCACCCACTCGCCATATTGCCAAAACTGCAAAAGGCAGCCAAAGAACTGTTACCAGGACAAAGTGTCAGCTGTATTCATTTAAAATGACATTATGCTTTACATGCCACTTACACAAGTACAGTTACTTTAAAATAATACTTTTTGCATTTCCCATCTTTATCTCCTTTGAGACATAAACACTCACACATACAGTTGAGAGCAAAGCTTCGGGTCCGAGTTCAGGGTCTGAGGGGAAGGTTTTGGCCTCGCCCATGTGACTGGGATTTGAATTGGCAACCTTCTGATCACAGGCACGAAGGCCTGACCCACTGAGTCACACACAACCCAGTGTGTGCCCAGTCTGCCAGTGCCTGCTATGCCCGCTCACCTGGAAGTGGAAAATACCAGCATAGTTCTCCTGGAAGCTCTGTCCCTGTGGAACCACCCGCGCCAGGATGTCTTGGTCCAAGGTCAAGGACGCGATGGCTGCCAACAGCCAGCAGTCCCCTGCAGAATGAGTTGCAGATAATAGAATAAACATGCAAAGAGACTCTTTGAAAGAACAACTGGTTGTTTAGATAAAGTGTGAGTCAATTAGGAGTAAACAATGATGAGCCATACTGCACCTTTGACATGTTTCTGCTCTCTTGTTCTAAACGCAGTTAAACAATGGATACACATTTTCTATATGAGTTCTATATGAGGTTGTTGAAACCCACTGGGAACAATGAAGTTCATCTTACCTATAGCAGTGGTTCTGAAATGATTGTGGTTCCTCTAGTGGCATGTGGGGGTATGTCTATTTAAACATAGGTCATAATGGTAGTACGCAGAGAGCTTAGTGTTTTTACACAACATAGCAGCTCAGAAAAGTTTAAGAACCACTGCAGTATATTCAGTATATGAAATATATTTTAAAGATATAATTAATTAATTTACTAAAGCAGTTGTCATTAAGGGGAGATTAGCGACATCTCGGGCGCCAGTGTGCGTGAGTCCATCGTTTGCTTAGCAGGAAGTTAATAACGTTTCTCACACAACCAAACATGACACCCTAGAGAAACATCCTAGTCCTGCGAGACACGTCTTTAGAAAGCACACCAGTTCCAAATAAGGAGGAACGCCACCAAATCCGTGTTGCTAAGTAACTTCAACAATGTATTTACTCTGCAGCGACCAGAAAGACGTGTCCAAGAGGAAGATGTTTGGGCTTCATAATTTAAATGCTGAAATGTGTTTAAACAAGCAAGCGCCCTAAACTTGAAAGAAAGGAAAACATTGTGCAAACCAGGATGAAAAACACAAAAGGAAAAAGATCACTGTCAGCTGAAGGTAAAACACTTGAACATCATTGCAGAAAATCAGGGAGTTCCCGGCAAATACACTGCTCACAATATGCTTTAAATGTATATATTTTAAATTGCCCTTTTGCACTTAGTTATTGAGAGAAAACCATCAGCCAAACTCATTGCATACAATTCTGATTCATTTTTACAAATGAATACAAAGCTGGCATGCGTTAGGATATTTCTGTTATTAATTTCTTAACTGTTAATCTCTGAAAGCACAGAGAAACAAACTCTTTGCTTTTGTGCTAGCTCTTGGAAAGGGTTTTATCAGAACTATGAGATGTGTGTCCTGAAGCAAAGCATTCTGTATTTTTATTTCTACAGAGGCCGTAGGAGGATAATGGTCCCGTGATTCATTTCTGACTGTGATTTCTGCTACAATGCCGTAATATATATTCCAGTAAAGAAGACAGTAAAGAAAGGTAAAGGAGACGACTAAAGTAAAGGCCTTCTGAAGTAGTGTAGTGAGAATTTACTGTGACAGGTAGCCAACAATATAATGGGCTTTTTGTCCCTTCAGCTATCTGGACAAGTATGGAGGCTTATTTGTATTGATTTGTATATTATTTAATTTAACTGAATGAATTACAAAATTTAGACTGATGCTATTGGACTGGTCTACGTGATAAAAAAATAAGATGGAAGCATCACTAGATCTGGGGTGGGGGGCAGCTAGTTGACCTTGGACTCCCTAGAGGTTTTTTTTCAGTTTTTCATTCCTCTCCCCTGATGTCATCTGGCTTTCTTTCTTTCTATCTATCTTTCTTTTTTTTTTCCATGTTTTTGTATTATTCTCTCTCAGTGATGATGTAATGTATCACAACACCCATGTAAAGTGTGTTGGGGTTCTGTTGTGAAAGGCGGTATATTTAAATGAATTGAATTATGACTAAGCCTTTATGGCGGGGGAGCGGGGGGCGGGGGGTGATTTAATGAAAATGAATGAGAAAACAACTTAATTATTATACTTTTTTGGGGGGAGGGCTAAAGAACATTTTAGGATGACTAAAGCCCCCACCCCAAAACAGCCTTAGTAACGCCCCCTAGTGACACTTTCTAGATTAATCTCTAGTAAAATCCATAAAAGGAGGTTATTCTCTACACATCACGCAGAATTAGCTAATTGTGTATGTTGTACTCATGTCTTCTGTTCAGACCAATGTTTATTCAGTCCATTATTTGTTTTTGCTTTCTGTTTGGAGTAAAACAGGAAACTGCGGGCACACATGTAGAATCATTAAGGAGATTGTTAGTACTCCATAAAGGGGACCTTACAGAGACTTAAAGCGCATTGGGCCTTAACGTAGCGTGAGATTTACCAAGACGGTAAGCAGCACACTTCTTGGAAGCTGTCCCCGCTGCCTGAGCTAATATCGGACATGATGACATCAAAAACTACGGCAATAGGAAAGAGGCTGCTGAGGGATATTGAGAAGAAAGGTGGCTACGCAGGACATTCAACTTAAAAATAGGGCAGTATAGGACGGCTTATAGTTTATTATTATTCTGTAAAATACTGCTCAGAGTGAAGGGAGAAAAATCTAATTGTTGTGATTAATAATTGTACAAAGGGACAAAGTGATTTTCTTTTTTTATTTTCTCTATAAATATAGATCAAAAATGCCTTTTGAATTCACTATTATAACTGCTTAAGTTTTCCTCAAAATAATCTACAGGAGTGGCACTTGCCTAACAATCCTGTACACTGTAGACTTACAAAAAAAAAGTGTTTCATACATCTGATCATTGATTTTTCAAGACTGAGACAAGCAGAAAATAGTAATAGTAATGAGACCTTTCGTTAACCATTATAAAACTTCGTAATCTATTTCAAAAAGAACAAGATACTGAGAATTCAGGGCCAAACTCATGGCTCTCACTGTAAGGTGGCTCATTGTTTTCCAAAGGGAAGGCTTCATTCATGCAAAGAAAAGATAATGTTGGCAGCAAATATTAGATTAAAAAGTCTTAAATCACCCATGGTGAAAGCAATTACCACACCCAATCAATATCAGAAACACCCTCGAAAGCATGAGTGACATACTAGCACCTTTATTTTCAGATTAATGAGCAAACTGTGAATTTCATGTGCACAGGAGCGTAATCAAATGTAGTATAAAAGACTCAAAGTCACTTAATATGAGTTCTACAATGATTGAGTACAGGTAAAATTAGAAAAAAACATGGGTACACTTTCTATGAATCCCATGTTTATAAGAATCTGTGAACGCATTCACAACACATTATAATTCATTCATAAAGCATTATAAACATGACACATTTTAGCCATGTTTATTATTTATTATGAATGTTTTATGAAGCTTTCATCTATGATACCTTCATGATACAACACAAAGCTTTCTTAATTCTTATACTAGCCACTGTAATGAACTATGAAGAGGTATCTATTGTGCATTATAAATGAGAGCTTCATTGGAGCTTATGAAGTATTATAATCAACACTACAATGCTTTATGACAGTCAGAAGGTGCTGTAATGTTTTATTAAATATTATACCGACCATTGTAACGCATTGTGAAAGTATTTATAATGCATTATAGATGACAGTTTCAAGTAAAGGTACCAAAAATATAAAATTGGTTTATGCTCAAATTAACCATTAACTGTAAAAACTTTACAGTTAAAATTGAATGACTGAACTGGGTAGTAATTCTCTGTAGAAAAAAAGCAGCTGTGATGTAAAATGTAAGGCTGGCACTGAACCCTGATATATTGTTTATGATAAACAATAATAAATGAAAGAACATTGTGTTTTTTTCTTGCTCATTATGGAATGATGTTGCAAGAAAGAAAAAGAAATCTTATTTACACACAATGCAATACAAACATAGGCGTGGCCTCATCAGCATGTATGTCTATAATGTGCACATGCCGTTTAAGTACTGAATATTACGCAAGATTAAGAGACACTTCAATGGGATTTTATCAGAAACTAAATAGAAGGCAAATGTAAACAAATTGCTTTTCAGAAGCTCTATTAAACAGCTATAAGGACAAACAGCTTGAAGTTTATCATTAATTGATAAATATCTGGTAACTCTTTGTGTATAATGTAGCAGTACACTCTTACTTAATGTATTAATTAACCAGAAACGAAGTGGTAGTTAGTACTGATCCCATGTTCATTCACCATTAATCAATCATGACGATTCATGTATTTCTTTCAGTTACTATATTTGTTCATGATTAGTTCTTGAATAGTAACTGAGTAAACAAGTTACTTGAGTCCCCACAAGTAAAGTATTACCACATATTTTACAGACTGTTTAGAGTTTTCGTTGAGTTAGTGGCATTTGTTTGTTTTGTATGTTTGTATGCCCTGTTTGTAGCACAGCATCACATCACAGTCTATCAGTAGGCTGTGACAGATTTCACCCAGGCACCGCTGATCTTTGCATATCTAGCCTCGTCTCTTTATCACCCGCTCATCATTCTTTCCTTCAGCTGTCAGACACACTCACCCAGGGCTCCCTGACAGATATCGGTCCGATTTGCTCCGTCGACAATGAACTGAGGATTTGCACAAAGCTCCTGCAGAAATGACACACAGACAGGCTGTTAATTTGATCGTAGTGTTTGTTATACAGAGTAAACTGACTAAACTGTTTACGCAAATGCAGTTTACTGAAGGAAATGATCTATCATGTAATTTACTTGGCAAATGTCATTCTAGATAGTTCTGTTCCTCTATTCAGTGTGGTCCATGACAGCACTTAAAGCATAAAGTCAGTGATTGCAGCACTTCAAAACATCATGTAAGCATACCACATTATGGTATGACAGCTTATAGTTTGTGCTTGATAAATGCTGTTACTTAGAAGGGAATCTGGATAGTTAAGGTCAGGCCAGTTGAAAGAGTTTAACTTTAAAAGGCACTTAATCTTTTTCACGTTTTTCTGCTGTTTAAAAAAATAATTTCTTTTGATTTTAATTATTTAATTTTAATGAAATTTCATTAACCTTGAATTTGCATATTAATGCCGGATCTTCCCATAGTCACCAGAATTGTGTCCTCCATCTTACCGTGGGTCTCTTCCACTCCACTCCCCTGGTCTTGGGCGAGTAGCGGCCCAGCTCGTTGTAGCCGAGCGAGGCTGGCTCAGCGCGGAAGCTGTCGTCGCTGAACAGGCTCCGGCGCTGCAGGCACTGCTGCTGCAAAGCCTGGAAGTCCTGCTTGTTGAAGGGAATGGCCCTGTCGTTGCTGCCCTCACCCTCGGCCCGGGCCTTCTTCTGAGCCAGGTAAGCTGCGATGTTCGACATTGCGCTATCTGCTGCGTCAGCTGCTGCAAGGGTCAACAGCACAGTGAGTTGTGTGTACAGTGTGGGCAGTAGGTGTGTTGGCTTATAAGGAGAGCCAGATAAGTCTGCACACAGGTAGAGGGGAGTGTGTCAGAGGTGGGGCAAAGGCACTTTACATCCTCAGCCTTAGTGGCGGGCTTTTAACCCTTTGCCACTGGCACTAGCTGTTTGTGTAGTACTTTCATTCTGTGCTTGGTTTTTGTTAAATACATTGTGTGCTTCATTGTTACCCACTTACAGCCCCTACTTTTGCTCACAACTGTACCTATGTTCGTGTGTCTCACAGAGAACAGGATGAGATGAGAGTGAAAACTACCTAATTTTCTCGCTATTTTATTCTAATTCCAATTATTCCTGCAAAGAAGCTTCCTAGATTATATGTGCTGCTATGGTGATGGGGCAGGAACTGTCCACCTTCCAACCACCTGAGTTGTGGAGGATCCTGAATCTCAGGCAGCAGGGGGGACAAGGCTGGCATGCATCTTGTGTGATGGTTGGATGCAAAAGTTCTCAACATGGAGTAACTGTGGCAGTGGACGACTTCTGTGTTTCAGATAAGTGAGCCCACTAAATTCACCTGAACCTAGGCATTTCCTTATGTCTGGAACTGGTTAAAACTGGTTAATGATCAGGAGGTATCCAGGTCAAATCTCAGGGTAAGCAGAGCGGTTTCACTGTTGGGTCCTTGAGCAAAGTCCTTAACCCCCAGCTGTTCTAGGGACTGTCTTACCCTGCTGCTTTTCCACAAGTACGTTGTTTTGGATAGAAGTGTCTGCTTTATAAACAAAATGTACGAATGATACAGTAATATGCTTTTACAAAAAGGCCAAATATTTATGATCTGGTGTTCCCTGAATATGTTTGACATTTTTTCATGGGTTCAAAACGAGAAAGATCATGCCATGTGCTAAAACATCCATCCAATCATCCATCCATCCATCATCCATCCATCCATCCATCCATCCATCCACTATACCCACTTGTCCTATGCATGGTCACTGGAGTCTGGAGCCTATCTGGGAAGCTATGGGCGCAAGTCAGGGAACAACCCAGGATGGGCTGCCAACACATTGCAGGGTACTCACACCATGCATGCCTACATGCCATTATTTTAAATAATATAAAAAAATACATTCAAAATTCAACATTAGCTAATAGGTAGCTTTGTGAGCTCTGTTTCTTTTTGTAATCATAAGCAAAACTTTAACACATGAACAACAATTTGTCAGAGCTAGCCATCTATTTTCTCAGAAATTTATGTTACAGGTTAGCTTGTTAATGAGCTGCCACAGGCAGATTTAAATGTTTGCAACAAAAAGTACATTGGAGTCAGTCTTTACTGAAGTTACATTTATAAAAATACCAGTTATTTGGGTTGTTTTTCTATGCTACAGCTGGTAGTCTGTATTGGTACATTTTCAAGCCACAAAACTAATTTCTGAACAAACCTGTCTGGAGGAACTTGCTTAAAATAATCATAAGACATGGCTGAAGATAGCTGTTAAGGAATGATTATTGTCACGATCACCGTTGAAGCTGGATTAGCGGGTGATCGTACAGGCAGGCAATGCAGGCAGAAAACAGGCGAGCAGGCAAGGCACGGGGAAAACTGGGATTTTATTAACTGGTAACTGGGACCAGGAAACATAACACGGGTGCTCACATGGACAAACATCAATGACAGACCCAGGACTCAGGCAAGACATGGACTTAAAAAGACAGGATCATTCAAAATAACAAGACACAGCTGGGTACGATCAGGGAAGGACACGTGGATAATCAGGGGGGAGTGGCACAAACGAGGATCGTACGAGTCGGGCGTGACAGAACCCCCCCCCAAAGGCGCGCTCTCCGGGCGCGCATCAGGGGAGGCGACGGACGATACGAGGGAAACGGGATCTGGAACCAAAGAACAGAAGCATTAACGAGATACAGGGAACAGAACTGACACAAGGGCATAAGCCATGACAAAACATGACATAGGACGGGGAATGCGGACAGACAGACCAGGAAAGGGGAGACAGAGGGAACAGGCGGGACGAAAGGGCCAGGAAGGAACAGAAGGAACAAGGAGCAGAAACAGAAGGGACAAAGCGACGGGGAGCAGGAACAGGAGGGACAAAGATGGGAGGCCAGGGAGAGAAAGAGGGGGGAATAAAGGGGAGCCCGAGGGAGCCCCAGCAGGCGACTGGCAGCGGCCAGAGGGGCCACAGGCGACCGGGAGGCCGGAGCAGGAGGGGACCTCGGAAGGACAGAGGAGGCAGGGCGAGTCCCTGAGGGACAGGGCGAGTCGGAGGGAGAGCCAGGGAAGGGGACGAGGGAGCAGGAGGGGACCCTGGCGAGGGCAAGGAGAGGGGGGGAGCTGCAGCAGGCGGCGACGTCCTCCGACGCGCCGGAGTGGGGGGACCAGCAGGAGACTGAGGAGCCGGCTGCTCGGGCCGTGCAGGAGCTAACGGAGGCAGCAGGGGCGGCTGCTCGGGCCACGCAGGAGCAGCAGGCAGAGGAGGTTGCAGCGCTGGCTGCGCAGGAGCAGCGGGCAGCGGGAGCGCCTCCAGCGGCACTGTACCTGCTGCTGAGGAAGCCTGCCCCTTCCTCCATTGGAGCAGTCTCCTCAGGCTCTCCTCTGCGACAGCCAAGCTCTGGAGTGGAGACTCCGGGGTGATGGCGGCGAACTCCCTCTGTAGCTGTTCTAGAAGCTCTGCCGCCTCTGGGGAGACTCTGAAGGCCGGTTCCCCCCTCACATGCCAGAACAGATCCTGGAGGCTAAAAAAAATGCTTAGCCCGGACCATGGCCACGGACGGAGCCGGAGCAGGCAGTACAGTGGCTGCAGGCAGCAGAGGTGGCTGCTTGGGCTGAGCAGGGGCTGCAGGCAGCGGAGGTGGCTGCTCGGACTGCGTAGGCGGCTGCTCGGACTGCGCAAGCGACAGGAACGGAGGGAGCTCCTCAGGCCAGGCGGCTGCAGTGAGCAGCGGAGGTGGCTGCTCAGGCTGCGCAGTGGCCCGACGTGTTCTCCAGACGGGGGAAGCTGCCCAGGGAGGCAGCTTAGCAGCGCTGGGGACTTCCATGATGATCAGGATGCATTCCTGATCACCTCCAGGAAAAGGAGCGGGGACGAGGGTGCACGCCCCCAGGGCGATCGTCGGGGCGATCGCCGGTCTCTTCTTCCTCCTCCTTCGGCGCACGGCGGGAGGTGGCGCTAAGTCCGAAAACACGGACGGCGGGAGGATAGTCCCCGGCTCACTGGGAGCGACGTAGCGCTCCTCCCGGAGCTCAGCCAGCCGTCGGAAGTCATCGCGCACCTCCTCCGCGAGGTGCGCGTCCTCTTCAAGGCACAGGCGGTCCAGGATCTCCCAGCTTCGGCTGACGAGATCCCACGCCGCGGAATCTTCCCGGATACTGGGCTGGGCAATCCAAAATAGCAGCTGGTCTACATAACCGAGGTACTCCTCCTCGGTTACGGAAGCTGCCTTTTTCTTTAGGTCCGTCATTCTGTCATGATTGCCGTTGAAGCTGGATTAGCGGGTGATCGTACAGGCAGGCAATGCAGGCAGAAAACAGGCGAGCAGGCAAGGCACGGGGAAAACTGGGATTTTATTAACTGGTAACTGGGACCAGGAAACATAACACGGGTGCTCACATGGACAAACATCAATGACAGACCCAGGACTCAGGCAAGACATGGACTTAAAAAGACAGGATCATTCAAAATAACAAGACACAGCTGGGTACGATCAGGGAAGGACACGTGGATAATCAGGGGGGCGTGGCACACACAAGGATCGTACGAGCCAGGCGTGACAATTATGTTTGATATTTTATTATGTTTATGTTATGATTTTACATAAATGTATACGACGGAGATCCTTTTGTTTTCTGTACATCTTGCACCATTATCAGAAATATTTTGATATTTGATGTTTGTATTATTGAACACCTTAAAGGTTTCTTCTCCCTGTATTTCAGGTTCTTGAAGTACAAAATAGGGCAAGAAACAGATGTTTCAGACCCAACTATTCAAGTGCAGGTCTACAGTCTACAGTCTACATTCATCAAGGCTACAAGCCATTAATGAAGCCATCATCCGGGATTTGATAATTGGTTGTTATCTGCCTCTGTCAGTTGTGGAGAATGGACATTTTAGACACTTTCTTAAGATTAAGGACAGTAAGTACACACCAGTCTATAGAAAAGCAATTTCAGAGAAACAGATACCCGTGTTGGTGAACTAGGTTAAGCAAACTATTCAGGAGAAGCTGGAGACCCAGTCTTCTGTGTCATTAACAGCTGATCTCCGGTCTGATCGCAGGCTATGCCCCTTTCTTGCTGTAACTGCTCATGTGTGCTGCAAATCAAAGAGTTCTTTCGCACTTGAGTCCTACCTGCTGGACTGCAGGCGTTTTGCTGGAAGACACACTGGAGAGCAAATTGCTCGTGTCTTTGAGGAAATATTGGAAGAATATGGTATTCGACAGAATACCAGTTATATCATTACAGACAATGCTGCCAATATTAAATGAGCTTTCAAGGTCCAGGTACCACAGCAGCATTCTGATGAAAGTGAGAATGAGAAAGAGAATCTGGATGATGGAAACCTGTGGGGACACATGAATTTACAGGAAGACACAGAATTACCCTGGTCAATGGGTGCACACCTTTCCTGTTTTGCTCATTCTTTGCAATTAGTTGTGAACGATGGCATGAAGGAGGTTAGGAACATCCCCCTTGCTATTTCTAAAAGAGTTCGGTTCACAACACTGTTACATAGCAGCTCACAATTTAAAGAAAGGTTTGAGGCTATGTTTGGCACTGATAAGACTATTCCAGCCACAAATAACACTCGCTGGAACAGCACCTTCAAAAACATACAGGCCCTGACATCTCTGGACCATAAAGCCCTTGCGGAAATCTGCAGCAGAAACTATGACACTCTGTTATTTAGTGTTTGGGAGTGGGACCAGCTCAAGGAACTGACTGCAATTCTTGCACCATTCTCTGATGCAACAGTTCTGACAGAAAGAGAGAAATCAGTTACAGTTAGTATTAGGACAATTCCAACGGCCCTGGACCTACAGTAAATACACATCTCCTCAAATGGAAGAGACACGTGTACAGTGACGACCATTAGTCAGGGCCCTTCCAGAGTCTCTGGTGAAAAGATTCTCTGGAATCTTTGTGACAACAAACATGGCCAAGAAGAGTGAAAAGGAGGAGCCTTTTAGTCACAGTGTGTACGTTTTGGCTACCATGTTGGATCCCCAGTTTGGCCTCGGCTGGGTGGATCTGGTTGTTTCCAATGGGGGAAATGCACCATCACAAAAGAAGTTCGGAGATGAACTGAAGAAGACACTCACAGGTTAGTATAAATCTTTATTCAATAATTCTTCTCCATTTTGAAAACTAAGTAACTCTCTTTAAATTTGCATAACTCTGATCTCTGTCTCTGTTGTTTGTTTTGTGTTTTTCAGATACTTTGATCTTGGAGGTGGAGAACATCATGGATGGTGCAGGAGACACAACAGCCTCAGGGGTCACTAATGTGGATACATCCAGTAACTCACCACCTGTCAAATATCCACACCTTCTGGTCCGCTACAAGGCCTACAAGAAGCACAGCTCAGGCCAAGATTTAAGTACTGTAACACAGATCAGCAAATACTTTGAGGGCATCCAGGACTCAGGGCAAATACTTTGAGGGCATCCATGTTGACAGTGCTCTTCACTTCTGTGCAAAACACCATGATAAATGCCCACATCTCCATATGTTGGCGCTGAAGGTGCTGTCAGTACTTGTCACTTCAGCACCAGTAGAGCGGGTTTTCAGTCGAGGAGGCGTCATAATGAGACCTCACAGAGCACGTTTAGATCACAAAATGTTGCAATCTCTCATCTTTCTAAAATGCAGCCAAACACTTATTTAAATTTTCTAGTTTTCACTGTTTGCCTTGCTACTACACAGACCACAGTTTGTTTGTTTATCCAAAGTACTTTATTATTGAACATTTTGTCACATTGTAAGTCAACAACATGTCCACCAAGTGTCAAATCATTTTGATCATCAAGTGATTAATGTCCTTTACATTTGAAATAAATTTGATCAATATGACTAAAAGACTAATGCTTCATTTTATTGCAGATCATATACTAATCATACAAGTTAATAATTATTGTATAATTTGCCAATCAGTGACTGTAGAGTCATAACTTAGCAGCAGTAATGAGTTTTTATGTTTCTTTTCATTCTGCTCCCAGTATTTAGCCTTTCTAAAGGTCAGCAATATGGAACTTTGTTGTAAAGGCACTATAATGAACTTCTATTTGTATAATACTAACATTTCTAAATATTGCTTTTCTTTTTAACCGAGGTCTACTGTAAATATCAATCCATATAATTATTATGATTACAGCAATGGTCTTGAAAATGGTCGCATTGGTTTGGTCTTGATTTTGGGCTTGGTCTCCCCTCCCTTAGGTCTTGGTCTTGACTTGGTCTCAGGTTAGGTGGTCTTGACCCCAACACTATGTCACAGTTTGAGCCCCATTATTCCATATATGGAATAATGAACTTTTCCGGGGTGGCACAGTGGTTAGCACTGTCGCCTCACACTTATATAACCAGGTTTCAGTCTCCACCATGGCTCCATGTGTGTGGAGTTTGCATTTTCTCCCCATGTCATTATGGGTTTCCTCAGGGGACTCTGGTTTCCCCCCACAGTCCAAAAACATACTTATATCAGGGTGTGTACTGTCTGACCCTGCCCTTTGTGTCTCCTCCCCGTTTGGCCAGCAGGTGGTGCTGGCCATCCTGTTCCCTCTGTCACTGTACTAGTCCCCAGTGTGTTTTACTTATTCCCTGTGCTGCCACATAGCTCAACAGGTTGAGCGTGCACCACCAAGGTTGTCACTCCTCCGGTCACAAGTTGAGGCTGGCCCTTGTCCTGCCTCACTGTTTATTTTTGGATTTTATTTTACCCTTAGCTTTTGGTTTATCCTTGTGCTCCAGTTTTGGTTTGTCCTGCCTGTGTCTTATTTTACGTTTGTGAGTTCTTTGGTTCTTAATTATTCCAAGTGTTAGCTTTAAGTGTTTAACAGTGTTAAGTGTTCGGAGTTCCCTTGTTCCATGATTAGTTCATTGTAATCCACCACATCTGTTTCTAGTTAATCATGTTCCCCTTGTAACTTAGGTTGATTACAAGTTACACCTGTCGTTTGTTTGCCCTGATGCCTTGAGTGTATTTAATTGCCTGTCTTTGTTGTGCTCTTTAGTCTGCTTTTGTCAATGTTACTGTTTGTTCCTCTGTTTTGCTGAATTCTAGTCCTTGTGGGTTTGTTTTTTTTTGGGGGGGCTGCTTGGTTTCTTAGTTGTGCCTTGTTTTATGGTTTTTAGTTAATACAGTATTATTTCCTGTTTGTCTTCTGCTCCCTCATGGTCCTTTTTATTTATGTATTTATTTATTTATTCATTTTTATTTATTTTTAATCGTTTTATCCTGTGTTCAGTTTCCCCAGTAAACCCCTTTGTCTCAGAACTGCAAGTGGATTGTCTTTTTCCTGCCTGTGCTGTCCTGTGCCGTAACCACTGAAGCTAATTGGAGTTGCCAAATTACCAGGAGGTGCATGTGTGAGTGACTGGTGTGGGAATGTGCCCTGTGATGAGTTGGCGCTCCATCCTGGGTTGTTCCTTGCCTAGTACCCCTAGTCTGTGGGATGGGCTCTGGACCCCCCAGAACCCTGAATAGGACTAGCGGTTTGAAAATGGGGGGGATGGACAAATCTTTTTCTAGGAGGAAGTTACACGGAGTTCCTGCCTGTGGGCTGCTGATAGCGATCAGGCTATCCAGATTTGTCAGGCCTTGTTTGCTTGTCATATTACAAAAGATTTTACTAAATGGATGTCTTTGACTTCACAAAGGGTATGTAATGTATATATTCAACATAGCTTTGAAGTTTTTTGACATTTCTTTTGTTTTTCAGCACATATTTTAAAAAATGGACCATAATGCATTGCTTGCTTCACACTGCCTAGGCTGTACCTTGTGTTGATTGAGAGGGATGTGGTTTTCTCTTTAATGCATCACTTTTCTATAGATGGGTGTTCATATTTAGCTTAGACAGCCAAGCCTTTGGTTTTATACTGACTATTTACAAATCAAAGTTTTTTTTTTTTTTAAATAATGGTTATCCAATAAACCTAAAGTTGTCTCGACCTGGGAAGTGAAATTACGTGCAGATCAGCCTGTAGTGGTTTTTAAACATTTACTGCTTGTTTAAAAATCAGTACAGGCCACAAATAATTTCACTTCCACAATTTTTATCCAGTTTGAGCAGAAAGTTGAGTGAAGTTTAGGTTTATTGGAAAACCATGCATTTGAAAATTTGGTTATGGCTTGGATTTTTTTTTTTTTTTCTCATTGATTTGTAAGGTTGCAACCATCAGAAGGCAAATGTGACTCTGATTCCAGTCCAGCAATAAGCACCT
Source organism: Isichthys henryi (assembly GCA_026776945.1). Lineage (NCBI taxonomy): Eukaryota > Metazoa > Chordata > Actinopteri > Osteoglossiformes > Mormyridae > Isichthys > Isichthys henryi. Next base: position 17,890 of record JAODJX010001728.1, read on the forward strand.
GTCCTGACACCCCCATTGTCCAGGGGAGAGAGATGCTTGTTGCGTTGGATTCTGACAGCCGTGTATCCATGATGCAACCCTAGTTCACAAACCCCAAACATGTCTGTTTAAAAAATGAGCTAATGCGGTGCCTTGATCTGTTGCAGTGTGCACCAAGTACCCACCTCCCCATTGTCCATGGCCCACTGGGAACCCAGGTGAGATGTTCACAACATACAGGGTCATGCACGACTGGGCAAGATGAATTGTGCTCCATTCTGGTTCAACTCTCCGCCTGGACTCCATGCTTCCCCCCACAGTCCAAAAACATGCTGTGGTTAATTGGAGTTACCAAATTGCCCATATAGGTGATGTGTCATTTCCACCATGCACACATACTGTAAATATGCATATAGCGTACGGTTTGTTTTTCACTCAAAATCCTTGCACAATAGGTAAATTGATTTGATAGAATTCAGCACAAACAATACTGTAAGATTCACCTGTTTTGATTTGTGTAACAAAAAGAAACCACTGGTCAACAGGTTATCTAAATTATGAGAATAGAGTGGAGACCAGTACGAAGTACTGCCATGTTACAAATTGCTCTTATCCTGCTTAAAGGGATTCCCGGAATATTCCCCTGCACCTCTGCCTTGTTGGTGCCATCTGCTGGTCTGCATATGCTGTGACAGGAACAATGTACAGTTGTCATCTCAGGTATAGCCTGGGCGACATAGTGAATGCAATAAGAATAATTCACCTTCATATTTCTCCTGGTATCCTCCTCCCTTTCTTCTCTAATCAGTAAGTCCTGATGGAATCAATAAGTCCTATGAGGGGCAAACATTAGCCTTTGTGAAGTCATCGGCCCAGCCTCCATACAGATCAGCCCTCCAATCTGATACAGCCGCCTGCAGCAAAGCAGTACAGAAGAAACAGGAACAAGAAAAGTGCCTCTCTAACACTGGAGACTGTAACTGTGAACACTGTTAAAACAGCAATCGGAACACACAGTGGCCTTTTGAAGGCTCTTTTAGTACAGTGGTGCTCAGTAGATCAGGCTATGGTCACCATCTCCATGGTCTGCAGGACCTCTGTATTCTTGGGGTAGCTGTGGGTAGAAAGAGAGAGACAGAGTGGCTCAACACTATATGATATTACAGACATACGTGGTGACATAATGTGTTGTATGGAATTAAGGTAAATAATCTGGCACTTCCTTGGACTAATATGTATGTAGTGGGGCTTGACAGTGTGTGCGCGAGCTAGCGCTGCCGGGAGGCAAGCCACCCAAGCTGGGACTTGTCAGGAACAAACCATTCTTGGCGGAAGGGGTTTGAATGATGGTGTGTATAAGGAAATACGTGCAGAGAAATGCCATCTAGGGGCTGACACTGACTTGACCACACCCAATAGTACAGTAATCACATGAACTGCACTACTGTATTTTTTAGGTATGCCATTATTACCGTTCTTAAAAATTATTGACAATAAACACTCCTTCAGCTGAGCTGTTGATACAAAGAATAATTATTTGTGTGCATTTTGGTTGTAAGAACGGAATCTGTTAGCTCTGCAGCCACTCCTCCTCCCCCGATCACGATCGCCGGAATACTGACAGCTACAGTGTATTCCTGATTGCAAAACCGGTAGAACTAGTTCTAGTTTCTGCGAGGAACTTTGGACAAAATCGTCTACTAAATAAGAATAAATGCAAATAAAAAAACTGCTAAAATTTTGTTCAGGAATATTCTGTAAGATGAAAACATTTAATAGGATGCTTGTAAGAAGGCTAATAAGACGGTGCATTTTATGTCAGTCAATTATACCTCTGTCTCGCAGCAGAAAGGCTGCCCTCTACTTGCAGACAATTGAAATATGTTTTTTTCATGTGCTGCTCTTTCTTTAAGCAGGAAGTTCATGGGCTCATACTCATTATACTTATGTATTTGTATTTTATTTTAGTTTGTTTAAGCATTTATTCCGTGTAACTACTTTAATGTTTAAAATAATGGCCTTTTCACTTGGATGCAAACATTTGAGCCGTTTCCGTAGACAATTTCCTGAAAATCAGCAAGCCCACCCCTAATTCCAGTGAAATGCAAATTATGCAATACTGTCAATATGCAGAACTGCAGCCCTGAAACAGGCACATGAACCACAATAACAAGGCTGGGCTTAAGCCTCGGGTTATGTTCACAGCCTTGTCATGTTTTAACCTGCCTGAAAAAAATATAAAAATCCAGGTATACTGCTTTTACGCAAATGATAGGCTACATTCACTGGTATGCTTATTCCGGTTTAAGCATACTCTCTACGTTTCTTCTAGGTTTTTCCTATATTAGGCTAAAACAAAGCTGAGTGCTCTACTTTATAAAATAATACATCGTTTAAAAACAGCGCTACGACATAATGAATAACTCGTTAAAACTGAAAAATCGTCGCATGCGAAAACATATTAATTTGATCAGAATCGATTAGTTTCATCTTGGTGAATAAACTTATCAAAACAAGTCCATTTTTTTAGGTCGATTTACTTATCTCGTCACTGTGTCAACTTCCATTTTGAAACATGTCAACACACGTTTACAAGATTATTATCTAAAGTATGTGGAAAAAATAACGTATAAAATGTTTTCTAAAGTCTCTTGCTGGGTCTTTTAAAATAGCTTCAAGGAGGGTGTGTATTTTTTACAATAAAAGTTACGAGACCACGCCTGAGAAGGCAGGGAGGAGTAAAGACCAGTTACTGACAGCTCCGATTCAGTCATATGTGCAAAGCAACCGAGGCACGATAATACACGGCACCGCGGGACCCGAGCGAAATGTCCGGAGTTGCATCTAAGCTGGCCCATCAGAGGGCACTGGCCGCAGGGTTTGGTACCAATGCCAACGCCATCAAGTATCTGAACCAGGACTTCGAGCAACTCCGGAGTCAGTGCCTGGCCCGAGGGGAACTCTTTTCGGATCCCACCTTCCCAGCTGTTCCGGAGTCCTTGGGTTTTAAAGAACTTGGACCCAATTCCAGTAAAACTAGAGGGGTCCAATGGAAACGGCCGCGGGTAAGCACCACTTTTACTTTTACATTGACCTAATTTTTATTTTACATTATTTTATTACCTGGAAATTTGAAGGTGCATACTGACCACATCCTACCGATGTTACATTAGCAAACCTATATTAGGAATGCCATCAGGAGAAAAAAAAGGTATTTTACCGTATTACTGTAACTTTTTGAAACTTCTCGGAAATAACAATCGATGTTATTCGCTGTGGTGAACGCATAGCCTTTATTGATTACTTTTTATATAATTTCAATTTATTCTTTATAACCACTTTACATTATTTGGGCTGAGGCATGGGCGTCGACGTCATTAAATCTGAGGGGGAGGGGTCCCCCGCAGATTTCATAATTATTCGTTTGGACCCCCCTACATTTAACATAAAATATTAGCTTTATGCCAATGTTCTCCGCCCCCCCCCACCCCCCCACATTCAAAATGCTTCTGGCGCGCCAGGTTAAGGTTGAGGTTAAGGAGCTCAAAATGATTTAGCGACAGTTGTAGTTGGGAAACAAGTTAGGTAAGTTTGCGGCTTACTTTTATTTGTTGAATGAAAAAAAAAAACATGATTGCTTTAATTTCAGACAACCCCCACTACATGAAATCATGTCCAGCCATTTTCCAAAGTCACATTAACTGTAGCAGAGACCGGGGCTGTTTACATATTTAGCGCTGTATATCTCACACATGTATTATAATAACACAGATACCTGTAAATGAACCCATAAGATCTTAGCATTTACCTTATAGAAAATTTACTGTACATAGTTTTTCAGTTATAAAAACTTGTGGTAATATTCTATGAATTTTGTAGGAATCTAGCATCATAGAAAAATGAGAAATATAATCATAGAAAATAGAACTTCTGCTTTAATCAAAAGTAAAAATGTCAGTGAAATAATGCTTCTGAATCTGTAAACTATTCAAAATACCTAATCATTTTAAACATTGTCTATTGTAGAGTAATAGGAACAGTAGTAATAAAATCTTGGCCACTGAACATTTGGATTGGAGAACTTGCGAAAGCACCCTCTGTTCGCTTGGAAATTATTGGTGTCAACCAACCCTCATGACCAACCAATCCAGGTCTGCCCTATGCATGACTGAATTATTACAGTATTTGCGTAAAATTCAAATAAGTAAAACAATAAAGCATGCAAACGAGTCGTCATGCAAATATTATGACGTGGTGTATGTTTTTGTGTTTATCTCCAGGAGCTGTGCTCACGCGCACGTTTTATTGTTGGAGGAGCCACCAGAACTGATATCTGCCAGGGTGGTCTGGGTAAGTCGGCTTCGCTCTGCTCGGAGGTTCTTTAATTCAAATGGAGACCAACACCGAGGTTTATTCCGCTATTGATAAACATACGCAATGAAGCGAAGCATTAATTCACGTATCTATAGACCTAGCACAAATAATCACCATCCATCCATCCATCATCTCCCGCTTAATCCGAGGTCGGGTCGCGGGGGCAGCAGTCTCAGCAGGGAGGCCCAG
>JAODJX010001794.1:0-22314 GCA_026776945.1 Isichthys henryi
GCTGGCCCCCCATCCTGGGTTGTTCCCTGCCTCGTGCCCATTGCTTCCGGGATAGGCTCCGGACCCACCGCGACCCATTAAGGATAAGCGGTTTGGAAGATGGATGGATGGATGGATGGATGGATGGAAAATGGTCTGGTGTGTTTTCTAGAATCAAATGACAGAAGACATCGTATACTCTGTTAGAGCTTGTTAGTAAGCTCACTAACGCAAACTCTATTATGACTAAGTGAAGAGTCATAGTTATTTCTACATCATTTAAGTAATTAATTGTAGCCTTTTGTGTAACAATGTGACTGGATTTTGTTCAAGTCTACTAGCTAATTGAATAGGTTTCATTTATTTGTTGATTTGATTTGATTTAATTTGCTTTCATAGGATTTTTTTAGATATGTCAAATGCAAAAACTTTTCTTTACTGAGTTTTGGTTGTTCGTGTCCCTTAAATTCGCTGACATATACTAAACCTAGCCACAGCTTAATAATTGAAATTGTCGACACGATTCTGTTAAAATGTGAGCTTTCTAACTAAAGTGTTTTTTCAAAGACTATTCAAATATTCATCGAGTGTATCAAAGTTTCATTGATAAATACAACCATCCATAGCACTGTTCTCTACACTGTCACTATTATCGCACTGTTCTCTTACACTGTCACTATTATCGCACTGTTCTCTACACTGTCACTATTATCTACAGATATATGTCTACAAAAGAGAGGCAGTGTGTCTATGGACGAGCACAAAAACAACATTGTCAGCCAGGCCTCAGAAGCAAAACTCACCAGTTACCATGAATCCATCAGAGACATGCCTCCATTTATTTCCTGTAACTGCTGGTCCTATGTAGGGTCACGGGGTCTGGATCTTATGGATGTAAGGCAGAGAGCAACCCAGGATGTGGGGTCAGCCCAATGCAGGGCACACACACACACATACACACACACACACACACACAGCCATTTCAGTAGCTCCAATTAACCACAGCATGTTTCTGGACTGTGGGGGGGGGGACCCAAAGCTCCTGGAGGACACCCCATGATGACATGGGGAGAACATGCAAACTCCACACACATGTGATCATGGCGGAGAATCGAACCCTGGTTGCAGAGGTGTGAGGAGACAGCAGTCCCCTAGGAACATGGTTTCCAACACTTATGTCAACATAACTGTACGTGGCCATATCTATTAAACAAACAGGGAACTAATGTGATTAGCTGAAAATACAGAGATAGCCCCTTGGTTTCATTTCCACTCCTTATCCAGCAGCCCTGGAAGCAAACTAAGTGACAGTGACCGGTGGGGGGTGGGGTATGGTGGCGCTGTAGATTTTATTTAGCATATTGTATAGGGCCACAAACTCGGAGCAATCGAGTAATGTTCCAAATTTTTTGACCAGCGCCCTTGGAATTGCCCTAACTCCCACTGTCCCCCCCCCGCCCCCAATTCCCCTTACCGTGACACTCGTCCTTATCTGTACATTCGGTCGGTATGGATATTTCCTTTCAACGTGAACGACACTCCTTCGTCTTGTTTTTCACTCCCTACACCGCTGCCCTCATCCTGGCCAAACTAATGCGTTTTGCTAGAATCACATGCCGCACGGTGCCGTGTGAGACCTTCCGTTTGCTGAAAGACACTCTGTTCGCGCTCTATTCTTAATGAAAGCCACGAGAAAAAGGGCAAGGTGACTGCCAGGCCTTTGTATCCCAGCCAGGCAACTGCGCTATTGTTGTAGCAACTACCTCGTATACAAGCATGCTGAAATTACAAATTCTACATTTGGCTGACGGAGGTTCCCTCGGTAATTCACATAAAAAAAAATAAAAAATACGAGTAAGCAACCACAACACATTCTGCTTCGAGAAGCTTTCTTTAAGTTTCACACGCTTGTATCTGCTCACAGCCAACGATCGCATTAAACAGGCGTAACCGCTACCCCACGCGTGCAAACCATCAAATAAAGTGAGGTAACTGAAACGTAACTACTGCTGCTAATCAAATATCGCTATTTAAGATAAAATGAACTGAATAATTGGTGACTGTAATTTTACGACCCAGGGGCGTAGTTTGATATTAATGAATAGTGGTGCGGCGTCTTTACTGTGAGGGGGGCTGATGGCAAACTTATGTGTAATATACAAAGCTATTCATGGCTTAAGCCAGTAAATACATATTTATTTAAGGGAGGGAGCTAAAACACATTTGCCGGGGACCTAACGACGCCCCTGCTATGACATTTACAAAATAAGTAAGAATTTACACCTCCATTCCACGGTTCATAGATGCTCTGAAACTTCCTGTAAAAATTAACTCAAATTCACTGTAGCGATTCATTCAACGTTTTGAAAGACTAAACTAATTACAGTGCAAAGTATATATTTTTATATATTGTGACTAATTTCTGGCATACCTGTACAGTTTTTAAATGGAGGAATATTTTTTAATTATTTCTTTAACTAGACATCCCGGTGTAAGCAAACGCAATACTATACGCAAACGTGCGCTGCGTTTCTTTACTGATTATGCGGCGTACCGTAAAAGAATTCATGATGGGTGAAATGCCGCCGGGTGGATATCGGATCATTTTATTTAAGTACAGTATCGATGCCTGCTGTACTTTCTGCAGACAGACCTCATGCTGTTAATGGGCTAGTGCTTCAGAGAATAACAATCCCACTTCAAAACTAAAAGCCAGCCTCTGTGCCTACTTTACCCTGCACAGTTCACGGTATAACCGCGAAAAGACATGCCGCTTGTACGGCTAAGGGTTAATGTCATTGCACACATGGACACTGTTGTGTTGCATTGACTATAATAGCGTGAGTATTTTCGTGTCTGTATTTTCTATAACTTGGTTTCATATTGTTCATATTTATAATAATATATGCTCATAATATCTATAACTGTCCTCACTTCCTCGTTTTTGTTTTTCAGTAAAATTATATGTGGTGGGGCGTATTTCTGGCGAACAACTGATTCATCCTTTGCTACAGGCAATGTACGTACTTTATTGCAAAGCTAAATTGGACGGGAAATCAGTGAGGTGGGTACAGTTCCCGTCAAAATTCTAGACACCTACTGAAAATCTTTTGTTTTTCAATAAGATTAGGACCCTATGCCAACCTCAAGGTTATGAAAGTATAATGTATTATCTTGTGAGCAAGGAAAGAGATGGAGTGCTGTGACAGATGACCTGGCCCCCGCAATCCCTCGACCTAAATCCTGCAGAGCTAGTTTGGGATGAGTTGAATCGAAGAGTATGAGCAAGACACCCAATTTATGCCCAGAAGTTGGGGAAGCTCCTTCAGGTCTTTTGGAGAAGCAGTCCAGATGGCTACACCTTAAAGCTGGTTGAAAGTATGCCAAGAGTCTGCAATGCTGTCATCAAACCAAAAAGGGGCTATACTGAAGGGTCTACAATTTGATGATGTTTTAAGGTGTCGCACACTTGGTAGTTGCAATATTTAACATGAATTACTTCATTGCCTCGGATCTTTTACTATGAGGTGAATAACAGCTAATATAGAAACAAGTATATTGAAAACAGGTGCGTCCAGACTTTTCACTTCTACTGTAAAATCTATATAGCATGATAATATATGAACACTAAGTCTGTAGTGCAGTGCTGGTGCAGTACTGATCTGCAGTGCAAGAGGTCTGCCAGCAAGTGCACAACAGTGAAAATTGCTACAGAGGCCAACCACAAGTGGTAGCTTGCAACCCAAAGGGAGGAAGGAAGAGAAGCGACTCACTCACACGCTCGTGCTCTCTCTCTCTCTCTCTCTCTATAACAATTACAACAAAACAGGACCCCCCCCCTTGAACTTTGTAACACAAACACGAATGATGTCTCTTTGCGAGTGAATCCAGCATTCTGGGAGATGCACTAACAGCCATCTGCATGTGAAAGCTGAAAACAAAATTATAACTTTAAATGATGTGTCCGTGAAAAACACATCATTCGATGATAATAGTAATGGTGACAATTTATTGATACCCATTGAGAAATTCCCTTTTTACGTACCCAATCTTACCCTCCATGACACACATGTAGGTGAGAGCAAGCTTGGCAGCGAAGGGCAGCCACCTGCAGCAGCACCCATGGAGGTGGGGGTTAAGGGCTTCGCTCACAAGCCTGCAGGTGTACTATTCTGGTGAAGCCGACCTTCCGATCACAGGCACGGAGGCTTAGCCTATTAAGCCACAACATGCATCAGCGACACGCTGATGCTACTGATAAAATAAAAAATCTAATGAAATAAAATGCACAAACAAAACAGGGTTAGTCTAAAAAGGTAGTTAATCGAAAAACCACAGGTGAATCGAAACATTTCCTTCAGAACACTTTACGTTTGGAGTTGGTGTCAGTAACAACCCAACGAAGGACATGGATCTGAAAAGCGATGTAGCAGAATAATATATGCAAATATGCACTGGAAACGGAAAGCGCTTGTGGGGTTAGTGTGACACCGCACGTGAGAGCACGAGCAGTAGCGCGTTTGCCTCAAACCTCTTTTCTGGCTGTAGAAAATATTGCAAACCTGAGACGTTTCACTATACAAGGGGCGAACCAATAAAAGCCTGCGAATGGATTTGTGAATAATAAAGCAAATATTCACGTTGCAATCAGCTACTTCGCTTCTGCGTGAACGCAGTGACTCTCGGTGAAACTGTGAAACAGACACACGCACACAGAGCGAGGTTCTCCTTATGTTTCACCACCAGCAGATAATGGAAACAGGCTACAAGCGGTGCAGACCTGCTCTACACCATATCTAATGAACACAAAAGCAGGATCGGAAGCCGGTATTTCCATTTAAAGCAGTTAATGGAAGATGCACGAGGCACCCATTATCGATCGTTTCCAAGTTTTTAAGTGGGCTGCCTGACTCATTCGCTTCAGATGCAACAAGTGAATGATTATTTACGGATTAGCGATAAATATGGAGATGAGCGTACAACGGGAAGTTAGAAGACAGCCTTAATTCAATTACATGAAAGCTGGATACATTTTAAATACGTATCCAAAATGGATTGCGTAATAAGGTAGCATGAAATAATACCGGTAGTGGACTCATCTTCATCTGTTTTGAGTCTATGACCCTCCCCACGCCCAAAAAGCGTGTAACTGTTTGAAGTTACGCTGACACCAGAGTAAATAACTCGCTTCACAAAACTGCCCATTTACGACGTGACGGAACAAGGCATAATCGACACCCCCGGGTGTAACCAGTCCCCGTCCCCGCACAGCCTTCACTCCAGACCTTACTATGCAATTAAGCAGGTTTTTTTTCGACTTTCGGCGCTGTTTTCAGTTGGGCTAGAGGTAAGTTTTTAATTAATATCTTCTTTTTCATTTGCTGGTACTTCTGAATGTAGGATTGTTGAGGCTTGTAAAAACACCGAGAAACGTTAGTGTGATTAATGTCTGTTAAGCGGCTATACTATCGACCTTAGACATGTCATTTAACTTTACTAAAAGAGGAAATAATCCAGTCGGTAAAACTCGACTTACTGCGCCGTGTCTTTTCTTTTATAGCCTACTCTTAACTTTTTAATAGCCCGTATAAAATTCCCGGTGTTGCCCCTTATATTTTAAAACTCAATTGTGTAGTCACATATGAAAGGTAAAAGAGGAATGGGAAACTTTAATTTCGCTGTATTATGATCTACAGTAAGTCTTTATGAAGTTTCTTCTTTACGAAGAAGTTCAACACCATAACACGGTCACTGTCATCGCTAAACTGTGATGCTCATACCCGTGTGTGTGTGTGTGTGTGTGTATATATATATATATATATATAATGAAGACTGCCAGAGAATCAGGGGTTTAGAAAATCGTGTAATACCAAATGTTGGATTGTTATTACTAATCGCGAATAGATTATTTGACTAGTACATTATGCATAACTTGACTATTTCTATAACGTGTCGTCTTTAAAGTTACTTTGCACTTGTTTCGTTTATCGTGCTGGCTGTATTTTTATTTTATATTAGTTTATTTTTTTGGTGTGGGGGGCTACACTCACGTTCAACGTTCACGGTTTAAAACGCTTTTGTTAGCCTGGGTTATAGTATACATATATATATAAACAAAATGATCAGGATTGGAGCAGTGTCCAGCTAAGTGCTGTCAGATTGCCCACAGCCTACAGTATAACGCTCTCGAATTACAGGGGCTTGTCAGCACCTATGCTTTGGGGACATGTCTGTTCATGTTCACCTATAGGAAGAGGCTACTCTCGTTTACAGCCGCCTGCTACTGACTAGACAAGCAGACAAACGGAGTATTTACTCTTTCATAAGGCACACGCTTGCCATGCAAAAACACGAGCAGTCTCGACTGTCTTTACGACGTTTTTCGGGTTAGACATCCAGGCTCAGAGTGGCCTATCTGGAGACTTGGCAGAATTCCCGGTGGGCAACTTACCTTTTGTATTGGTCAGAAACAAAATAATTGTATGGATTTAAAATCCTGCAACAGTGATTCAGAATGTTTTGGTGGATGGTTAATGTTTGGTGTATTCCAAGAGACACTGCCTGATTGCATTGTACCAACTGTAAAGTTTGGTGGAGGGGAGATTATGGCATGGGGCTGTTTTTCAGGGGTTGGGCTTGGCCCTTTAGTTCCAGTGAATGGGACTCTTAATGCTTCTGCAAATCAAGACATTTTGGACAATTTTATGCTTCAAACTTTGTGGAAACAGTTTGGGGAAGGACCCTTCTCTGTTCCAGCATGACTGTGCCCCATAAAGACATGGTTGGGAGAATTTGGTGTGGAAGAACTTGACCGGCCCACAGAGCCCTAACCTCAATCCCATCAAACACCTTTGGGATGAACTAGAATGGAGACTGTGAGCCAGGCCTTCACGTCCATCAGAAGTATTTGACCTCACAAATGCTCTTCTGGATGAATGGGCCAAAATTCCCACAGACACACTCCACAATCGTGTGGAAATCCTTCCCAGAAGAATGGCAGCTGTTATAGCTGCAAAGGGGGACCAACTCCATACTGATGCCTATGGATATAGAATGGGACGTCATAACAGTTCCTGTGGGTGTAATGGCCTGGTGTCCCACTACTTTTGTGTGTATAGTGTATCTGGTGTATTTCACCAATCCTTTCCCTCTATTAGTAACTTTAATCTGTCATGTTTCAAATGAGATCTGGTCAATCCTAAAGGCTGCAATGACTTATAACTGATACATCTTCAGTACCTACATCATTCCCTGGTAGTATAATAAAGGTTTGATGGTGAGGGGGTGCTGCCAGTTAAGTTTGCTGACAGGGGGGCAGGAGAGTGCATGCACTCCCCAATCCACTGAAAATGCTCCGACAACCCACCAGTGAATGGCTCCGACCAACCAATGAAGCTATAACATAGGGCCATATGCCATATCTGCAAGGTAGGCCCATATGCCATATCTGCAAGGTATGTCTATATGCAATATCTGTAATGTAGGCCTATATGAGATATCTGTAATGTAGGCCTATATGCAATATGTGCAAGGTAGGCCTATATGCGATATCTGTAATGTAGGCCTATTTGCAATATGTGCAAGGTAGGCCTATATGAGATATCTGTAATGTAGGCCTATATGCAATATGTGCAATGTAGGCCTATATGCAATATGTGCAAGGTAGGCCTATATGCGATATCTGTAATGTAGGCCTATATGCGATATATATAGGTCTCCGCCTAAGGTATGAATTTCTGACGGGCGCTGACTAAAAAAAGAACCGATTTCAAGGTTAAAGGGATCAAACTAAAGCGTTATGCCTTACAATGAATTATCTTTTTCATCATCACTCCCATCCTTTGCACCTTTATTTTGGCATTGTAGTGGCAGTCAGCAGCGGGGGGGGGGGGGCATTTTATATTCTGTCCCCCAAGATACTTATTTGAACTTAGTTAAATTATGGTTGACTCTTATAAAACACAGCAAGCTTCATGTTTCACAGTACTGGATACAGGTTCATTCTGCCAGTATGTAGTGGCTTCCAATTTCATCTTGGTATTTGTGTTGCTTTCTAGCTGTGCTGCCTTTGGGTCCCACTCCAGTTAAAATGAATTTCCAGTCAGGATAGTAAGCCTTTGTGTGAAATAACTCCAACTGTATCCTGCCAACGTATTCCTTAATTTGTTCAAGTAGTTCAGTATATACAGAGCAGTCTGAAATTATTTTTTTTTCAGTGTGGTATGACGTATTGACATTCATATTGGCAATTCTTCACAATAAGACCACAATAAAATGCCTCTTGTGATATGAACTAGCAGCTTACCTTTCACAAGGTGACAATCAAATGATGTTTAGCTACCTGCTTAAATTATAGTTTACAAACCTAAATAGACATATAACATTTTCCACCATAAATGGTACAAAGTGGGTTGTTTCAGCTCAGGGTCTTTAGGCCTGAGAATATTCTGTGGGTTATTTGTGCAGGAGACCATGATGAATCAGCACTCCTGGTGACCTGCAACCCTGTGAGGACTGGAGAAGGGAAAGAGTGCCATCCCAGGAGGGACCGGCGCTAAGACGGAGGCTTCCATTCAACGAAAGCATTTCAGTGCTTGTTGTGCAGAGCTCATTAATAGTGATGGGCAAAATGACACTTCATGAACCATGTGCTGTAGTTTCTGACCCCACTAGATGGTGCCCTCTGTTCAAAAATGGGCTCAGAGCATGCCCCAAAGCAAACCAATAGCACCCTCTAGTGGTGCCAAAAAACACAGCAAATGGTTCATGAGGCATCATTTTTTTCCATCACTACTCATTAGCACTATGACTGGTCCTGGAAAATGGGGTTTACTCCGGCTCATTCCGGTACCAAATGCCCCTGGACTAAACTGTGAAATGAACAGTGTTATATCTATTGAAGCAGGTGCCTTCAGAGAACTAAGGCAGCGAGATACTGTAGAAGAGTAAATGCAAGCCAGGTTTACAATTAGACGAGTAAATGTGGCAGAATCAAGCCTGTGCGGTGGGGGTGGTGTTCTCCTCTCACTGGTGGCCGTTGTAGCAGCACATCATGGTCTGCAGTGTTGTGGAGATGCAGACCGTGATGAGCTGCATCTGTGGCCACAGCAGAAGCCAGCAGTACCCGATCACATGCTCCGGACTCAGGCGCAGCAGAATGTCAATACTGGAGCTGGTCTGCGTGAGCCTCTTTATCTCTATGGTCCTGCTCCTGTTCAGCCTGCTTTTACCGCTGCACATCAAACCTCACCTTATTCTCATGTGTTACAGGTTCAACACCACAATTTTGCATTGCCACACGTGAACCCCCCCTGATCTCAGTCTTATCTTGATGCCTTTGATGGAACGTGAGTGAGAAGGTGGGTATGATGATAAGCTTGGGTTAAACGGTACACATGTCTCACGTGGCTGAAAATAACCACAGAAAACAGGAAACCATGGCTGCAGCGTGAAGACACAAAGGGTCGGATGTCAGGCGGCAGCAATGAGAAGTGAACACAGGAAGAACAGACAGACGGGCAAAAAGAGAGAGAGACAGCCAGGCAGAGAGAGGGACAAGCCAGTAGACAGAGACAGGCCGGTGGATAGACAGGGAGAAAGGGACAGGCAGGCAGGGAGACCGACAAGTAGCGACAGACAGATAGACAGGCAGCCAGAGGGACAGGCCAACAGGCAGAGAGAATGACAGGAGACACAGAGACAGACAAACAGAGAGACAGACAGACAGGCAGACAGAGAGATAAGGGAGGCAGCCAGACGGGCAAAAAGAAAAGTAGGTAGATAGAGAGACAGGTACACAGAGGGCTGGGCAGACACACAAGCAAAGAGGGACAGACTGGTAGACAGAGACTGGTAGGAGACAGACATACAGAGAGACAAGCAGGAGACAGGCAGAAAGACTGACAGGACAGAGACATGCAGAGTGACTGGTAGGAGACAGACAAGCAGAGAGACTGACAGGATACAGAGAGACTGGTAGGTGACAGACATACAGAGAGAGACAAGCAGGAGACAGACAGACACACTGTTCTAGCAACTTAGGGTTAGCGAAAACTAGCTGGGAACCTGCTTAGATGAGATTTAAGGAAAGCAAGAAGCCTGCCAGACAAAGACTCTGCCGGCCGAGTCGTACTTAAGCGGAGTCACAGCGCAGTGCCATTTCCACCCAGTGCACAAAGAGAGACGCTTCACTCCGCAGGACTCTGCTTGTATTTATGTCAAATCAATAATTATTAAAAAAATTATGAACTCACACAGTCCATCAGATTCAGGCCATCGACGTGATCATAAAAATCAAAGTTTACAGTGCTGAATTAGCCCCCTCTCTCTTTACGGAGCAGAGTGGACCAGAGACATTTCGGATAGCGGCTGGAGAAAAAAAAACTGCAAAGAACAGCAGCTCAGAGAGCGGAGATCCGCTGGCACGCCTGCAGCCGGACCTCACACTGCGTGTGGGGCTGTCAGTGTGTATGGGGCTCCTTCGTCATCCAGCATCTATATCAGGTTCACACCTCGTTCTTCCATGGAGACAGACCTTCTTACAGGGAATAGGGGGAAAAAAAAGAAATCTACGGCAGCCCACGGGCCAAACCATTTAAAGGTGCCTAAACCAGATGTTGAATCTTTATATGATATTTTTTGCCTTTTTTTTCCAACTTTCATGGTAATCTCTATAACAGATTAGAGCATTATGAATTTTAAATACAGATTATAAAATACAATCAATTAAATAAAGTGTACTGCGACCTGCTTTCATATTATTGCACATCGCACGCAATTTCTCATGACGCCAGTACAGCATCAGTATTGCCTTTCCTGTTATAATGAGATCATATGGTAACGTTTTCTGGGTGTGCACAGGATTATCTTTGCTAATAAAAGCCTCCCCGGATACCTGAGGCACGTAGCTTAGCGTGTGACAGGTGTCCCCACCCCCCTTCTTTGCAGTTTTTGCGGCGTGACTGGTGACCACTAGGGCATAGGTAGTGGTCGGCTTGCCCAGGAAGAAACCACAACTGCTGTCAAACATCCAGCCATCAAATCAGAAGACTAATGAAAATAACACATGAACTACACCCTGATCTCCTCTCAGGTGGCCATCTTTGTTTAAAAAATGTCTACTAGGTTACGACATTTCGGTTTAAAAACGGAATACCTCCCAATTACCAACACTGGTTCAGTTGTACAGCTCACACACTACCATTCTGTCATCACACACGCTGCCAAAAGAAAGTACTATCGCAATACAAAATAAATTTCCTCAAATTAAAAACACAGAGAGTGCAGGAAGTCGTCCCCGTCAGGCCTTGTATTTCTCCTTCCCTGGTTCGCTGATCACACAGATATGCTGAAAGGGAGTTAGCGAAACACAGTTAGCGAAATGTTCACTAAACACTGGAATATCGAAAAACTGCATGAAGAATTCTTACTTACATTTAAGTCTCTGAAGTATTCGTTGTAGTCTAGTGCATATCCCACTAGAAATTTGTCAGGAACCTCAAATCCTACGTCTAAGAAAAAAGGTTCTCTTACTATTGCACATGACACGTGTAATTGGCTCCATCTAGTGGTAATAAAACGTCATTGCAAGTGTCTAATAGCGTGATCCCTAACACCTAAAATGTTCAGTGGCATTTTGGCAATAAGAAAAACGCATAATTATGGATTTTTTGCATTTCCGCTAAAAACTTACAATCAGGTCTGTATCCCACGCTCCTGGGTGTCCTCTTCACTAATAAACTGCAAGAGGGAAGCAGAGATTTACGGGATCAGTTTGGTTAATAACAGATTAAATTTAAGAAGGATGATTCTGTTAGCACGGCGCCTTAGCTGCTAGTGGTAATGCCTCACACATCATGGCCTCCCCGCGTCTCACAGTTTCCTGTACTTAGGCTATCTGACATCACTAAATTTCCCATAATGCATGATTGCGTGTCCCCCAGCCTTGTGCCCTGTGCTGCCTAGGACGGGATCCAGGCGGCTTGTCACCACGACCAGGACAGAAGATGGTTGCATGACACTAATACAGAAGCTACTCTACATACAAACTTTCAGACATACGAACAGAGAGGACTGTAAGTGCAAATTCTGTTTCTTGGGCTCCCGTTTCAATTAATTTTTTTCTGCGCGCCAAATCCACCTAGTATGACTTCTGGCTGCTACTCCTGCCACGCAGCAGCGTAGCGTGCGTACTCCCAGCATCCTGGTTCTTTGTACTTGCATATACCCTTAAAATGACGACTTACGAACATTTCAAGTTACGAGCGGCCATTCGGAACGTAACTCATTTGTGCACAGAGGAGCGTCTGTAATTCTTAAGAACATTCTCATACAGGAATCAGGATGTACAGATTCTAAAACCACGGGCCCCTCTGGCATTTAAGTAGCTTGCCAGGATGGTGTTTCCACGAGGGAGGTATCCGCTCTACCTGGCCACCTTCACCATTTTTGGGTCGTACTGCTTCAGAAGGTGCAGCAGGGTCTTCATGGTTTTTCCGGTGTCAATGATGTCCTACGGGGGGAAAACAGGACGTGAGCGGCGATCTTACTGGTCTGCCGTGAGCTCAGTGGGAGATGGGGGGGGGTTGGGCACTCACCTCCACAATCAAGACGTTCTGCAACCAGAAGAGAGCAGGACAGAATGAATTAGGGTTAGATCGGTCAAGCCAATCAATTTGAAATTTCAAGCTTACAGCTAAAAGCAGGTGGAAAGTTCAGGTCCAGAAAGTACAAATCCAGACCAAGCCGAGTATTCTGCCAATGTGACTCCTTATACTCAACTAGTTGGTTCAATCAAAATCTTGGTCTGGATTTGCAGTGCATTAACCTGAACTTTCCACCACTGCTAAGAGAGAACTGCTTATGAATCACAGTAGTCACATGGACACAATAAGAGCAAAATAAGTTACCTTCCCTGTGAGGGTGGACAAGTCATCCCCTCCAATGACTTTGATTTCACCCGTGGACTGGTCATTCTGAGAAGAAGCACATCATTCAGTTTCATTATTCTATCGCCGCTTTCTGATAGGTCAGAGCATGTGGCCCTTTTACCAAAAGGCAACAATGGATTCTAAGGGCTACAGCATGAGCCTGTGAACCGAAGCAGGCGATTGGTGGATGCCGAAGGGGACGTACGCAGTAGCTCTTCAGCCGGATGAAGTCCACGGTCATGGGGATGGAGCGGTCGCTGTTGCGATTCAGGGCCTTGATGTAGTCCAGTAGGTCGGCAAAGAACTTGTAGCCGCCCTTGAGGACGCACAGCGCCACGATATGGTGGCCCC
Organism: Isichthys henryi; assembly: GCA_026776945.1. Taxonomy (NCBI): domain Eukaryota; kingdom Metazoa; phylum Chordata; class Actinopteri; order Osteoglossiformes; family Mormyridae; genus Isichthys; species Isichthys henryi. Next base: position 13,260 of record JAODJX010001794.1, read on the forward strand.
CCATGTCATGCATGATCTCGCGAGCCAGCCGCTCCGTCCTGGGGGGGGATAAGGCCAGCTCAAGCCGCCATGTTAGGCGTATCGGCAGGGAGACGGCGTTGTGAGTGCCGAGAGCTGCACGCACCTGTCCAGGATGAGCCCGTGTGGAATGTAGACCCTCTCCAGGTCACCAGCGTAATGTTTGGGGATGCAGAAGAGGTCCAGGTCATAGCCTGCCTCCTCATCCGTGATCTGAGAGCGAACACAGGCCAGGCAGCGGGTTAGGGAAGGGAAGGGTTAACTCTTACACGAACATACAAACATAGATACAGGCACCACATAAACAAAACATTCATGAATGTGCGCATACACTCCCACAAACAGCACCAGCCTACAAAGTATTACATGATCTGGCCATCTGACCTAAACAAAGCGGAAACGAATCTGGAGAAGTCTGACAAGGAAGTGAAGGAAAAGTGGCCAATGGGTGCCCAGTATTTGTGGCACCCCCTTCAGGACAGCTGGGAAAGCATCCCAGGAGGCCACCTCATGCCATAGAGGAGACAGCAGGGTCAGCCAGTCTCTGGACCAATGAGGGTTAAGGGCCTCGCTCAAGGGCCCAGTGGTGGGATCACTCTGTCGACCCAGGGATTCGAACTGATAACCTTCTGAGTCCCACCCTATATGAAAGGTGTAGATTCTCACCGCTATACTGAAGAGGAGACATACAGGAATACACACTGTACAGTCACTGTCATAAGTGCCAAACAGCTCTGACAGGATGACATGCAGAATTCACACTGATTAAGAGAGTAAGAAGAGCGAAAGCAGCTCCATTCTTCTAGGACCTTCCTTCAATTCAGATGCCTATTTTAAATGCTGTCCTTCTCCGAATCGAATTTCCCACTGAAGTCCCAGCTCTGGCCCCGCACCTGACCCCTGGATGCTTCTGTTGGGAACGCTGTCCATTCCAGTGTGAAGCAGCTGGAAAATCCAGTGATATTCCACTTTGGACAGCTGCCCCCCCCCCCACAGAGACACATGCCAACTGCGATTCTACCCTAATCCTGTAGCTGATAGTGGGACCCAAGCTCCCACATGCCCCAAAATGCCAGCCAATCCAATCCTTATTACCTGGAACATTGGCCTAAGATTGCCTTATTTTATTATGACCTGGTTAACATTTACCGGCTTATCTGAAGGAATGGACACAGTAATCTTTCAGCAGGACAAGTGTTACCCAACAGTAACGACTCGGGTGCACATTTAAACTACCAGACTGGTCATGGTATTAACCAGGTCAAAGTTTGGGCTTGTTTTAGGAATGGTAAGGTGTTTGCTGTTTGCAACAATTCAAACAGCATGATCAAACACCCCCCCCTCCACACACACACACACACACACACAGCAAACACTCCCCACGCACAAAGGCTTAGTTTGTGTCTGTTTGTCCCATTGTGCAAATTAGCTGAAAGCAGCATAATCACATGTTAGCGGCAGCACCAGAAGTTCTATGTTAGTTGACAAACTTGAAATGCCCGGAAGAGAAGGTAAAACTTTAGAAGGCCCAAGCAGTGCATCGACGTCAGAATTCTGGCAAAATGCTTTAGTAACGGGGTCCAAAAACTAAGGATATGATGAAAAACCAATTTTAACAGATCCAGATGTCTACGATACGGCGCTATCGATTGCAAAAAACTATAAAACAGTCACGTGTGGATGCATATGAGGCTGTTGTATTTTTTCCAAGTTAAAATACTGTGATCAATTTCAGTTACGCAGAGAATAAAATAGTTTAGAACAGAATAATTTCTGAAGAAGTAAAAAAACACTTTATATGTGCAGAGATGCCTCAATACATATTAAATTGATCTAGATCGCACGCACTCCGTGTAGTAACTGATAGGAATGCTACCGTTACGTGTTTACCGTTACGTGTCAAATCTCTTTGCATCGTTTCTTGTTCAATTGTATAGCCTGAGTCTAAAAACGCGACCTGCAGCTTGGGTATAATTACTCGACTCCAAAATGTGTGCCAGTCACTGCCCAGTCTGATTAAAAACGAGATCTAATTATAACCGTGGATTGTTCCCCTCCAAAATCCCCCACGGCCACACGGCTGTGAATTTCTCTACAAATTAAGGTCATTGTCATTATTTTGACAGTGTCATTAAGGTACGTTTCTAGTTTATTTCTCATCCTTGATGTAGCTGTCTCTGTCGACATGCATTTCCCCAAAAACACAGACTGCATCACGCCTGTCCATGTCTGCTGTTCCCTGGGGCCACGTGCGGAATGTGTCAGCTTTCCATTTAACCCCCTTAACAGTTCCAGTAAGCCTCTTATCAGCACCGAGTCACATGTGCTTTAACTGAGGAACTGGCTGCACTTATCTAGCAGGGCAGCTCGCGCGGCTACTAAAAGGACTCGCTAACCAGTTAACCATCTCATTTGAAAAGCCGCGGTTCTGTACCTAAGTCGGACCCGCAAAAACAACGAGAGCTCTGTGTACAGGATTGCCGCAGGCGGGATCCTGCAGCTTACCGTACAAACCAGCGGAGATCGGAGCGTAAAGCAGCGCGGCTCCGCACAGGACAGCGGCCACCGCACAGCTGCGACCGCGAAGCGGGAGCGCTGAACTCTGGTACCGGTCCATCCAGGTGTCAGACGCCGGGTGTAAACACCCCTTAACGGGTCTGCTAACCGGAGAAGCTGTAGCCTCATAGTGAGCTCCGTCATTTCTCTAAAATAACATAAATGAAACTGAAAGGATCGGCCTCCAGCCGAGATGCCAAACTCACCACCACGCATTCGCTGGAACTGGCCATGGCGCAGTCAGGGATCGGAGCCGTTTCGCAGGAGTCCTTCAGCCGGGCTGCTGGGGGACCAGGCGGGGTGAGAGTTCAGCTACAAGCGCAGCGGCATGTGGTGCTCAGAGCGCGCTCGCTCCCTCCCCCCTCCGGTGACTGATCCAGAATCAGGCCCTGTAACCCGAACGATCACGGATCACACAATCAGGCCGATCCGAGATCGAATCGTGGGGCGGAACGTGTTTGCGTTGCAGACGGAGGCGAGTGTCTGGTCGGCGCTCATTCGCACCGCCCCGCTTCCGCTGATCGCCACTAGAAAACGCAGAGAGGCGTATTACCGCCATCCAGCCCAGCTAATTAGCATTTAGCCTCCCTCCTTTCTTTTCTTACTTTGCATGCGGAATAGAGGAAATAGCCTTATACGGACGCCGTCCGCAAATAGCTCGTATGGCCTCTTACAATGTCTCGGTAACAACACTTTACTATGAATAATAATAACAACACAAAAACCGGTTAACCATATTTTAACTTTGTCATTTCTTGCCTGTAATGTAATGATCATATATCCACGACATGAATAGTGACAAAACACTTAATGGTCTTTTTTACTTCCCCCTTTTACAGAAGTTTATCTAACTAACAAGCGATGCATCTTCTGACCGTGGTCAGGGTGGTGTTGTAAGGCTGTAGTCCCTTTCCGCTCTCTCTGGGGATCTACATGTACGCATTACCCTAAAGACCTTCTGCCTCTGCTAGTCAGGACCCCTCACCACAGGTCTGCCGTTTGCCTTCTGCACTAAGCTTCATGCTGCCGCTCTGCTGAGGGTCTGCTCTGGCTTATTGTCTTTCACTCGAGATGCTTCTCTGGAGCTATGACTCGGATCCACCTTACAGGAGCTCCAGCCTGACGTCTCCAGCAAACCTAGATCACTTGGTCCATCTGGTCTCCAGGCCATGCAACACATCTGAAAAATTAATTTACACATCTGAAAAAATGATTTAATTAATCTAAAAAAGACATTTTTGTAAGAAATGGTCGGTCCCTTTTTCTTCTTCTTATCAACTCTCGTTTATCTCCCAAACATCTAATCTGACATTTGAACAGGAAATGACATCGCGTGCTAGTACCCACTGAATGAGGAATCACCTGAATCTTCGGCTATAGATGGAATAAAATGTGTCTTGAAGACGAACAGACATAGATATTCAAATAGCTCTTTCCATATATTAACTGTCAAGCTAATATGTCATTTGAATCTTGATCTATTGCCCAACACACCATTTGTCCAATAAAAATAAAACTATCAGATTTTCTGTTTTCTGAACAGAAATACTAGCATGTAGTGTTGCGTGTAGAAGCGATGTGTACATTTTTAGTCCTGTTTTGCCCGAACTTGTCTAGTAGCATGATCGTTTTGCAGATATCAAGTCACTCAGTTGTTCCAGCTTAGCAACAGGACAGTCATCTATTCGGGATACTTGTATGAAATCATTTTAATCACATTACATTCGATACATTATGATGCAGTCTGGGTTTCTGTTGTGCTTTTGTGGTTTTTTTTCTGGTGATGCTCTGAAGTCAGAAGGACTCAGCAGTGGGCGGCGACGGTGCCGTGTTTTCCCCGCCCCAGGCTACCGCTGAGTCCGCGAAACGTCAAACAACCCGCCCGTCTCAGTAAAGGAGAAGGTGAAGAGGGATGAACAAGAAGTAAGAGAGACAGCCGGTTCAGCCGGATGGAGCAGACTGGTACTCCGTAAAGCGGCACCGAGAGGAAGCAAAGCGGGACGTCTGCCGCTCGTTACGGCGTGGTGTCCGATCGCTGTCCGTCTGCTGGCAGGTCAGTTTATCGGATGCATCTATAACACAGACGTAGTCCACTTTTCAAAATGTCCTGCATTTGATGGGCTGGAATTATTTCCGTAATTAGGTTAATGACTATATTTAACTTCATTATCGTAAATATAGGCTATTCTTCTTTTACCTGTACAGACTATAATCTCTAATAGTCTCATTTTCCTTTATGTATTAACAGCGGATGTTAGGTTAGTCGTACATGTCTCAGATCTTTGCGGCCGGTGGGGTCCGTGGGGACTGTAATATACTATGTGTCATTTTCTCTGTATTTATGCTACATCTGTATTACTTCCCGTCTTTCCCGACTGAACTTTTAAAGTAGCCTATGGAAGGTTTCTAGTTAAAGTTAAAATCAAGCGGCCATCTCGATGTCGACACGCGATTCACGTCACTTAGACACTTTATAATTTATCCGTCTGGCGGACGTTTGTAGTTATCAGTGTGATGATATGAAGTGTGCACGTCGAAACCTTTTTGGTATCGATCTTAATCGACATGTTGTACGCTTCACAGAAATAAATATTTGCATCTCCGGATGCTTGTCTATGATGCCTGGTCACAAAAACGCGGCCACTTTAGGCACCTAGGGGTGGACTTCGCATAAGGAGGTGGTAGGGAGCCGCACGGGGCCCCGAAAATTAAGGTCCCGATGAAGACAGAATTTCCAGAAGTTACATTTAAGGATATATCTTAATACGATCATTTAAATGATAGCAACATGATTATCTGCATTTTTAGCGACAGTTCTCATCATAGGCAAACTTGCCCCTGTCGCGGCTGTAATAGACTATTCTACTTTGAGACTTTGTGCTACCCGGTTTACAATTTTACCACATTATCTACCGGTTGTTCACTGCCAAGCGAACCGAACGTGGAGATAACACGATTTAATGCAGCATACGTAAAAATCCAAGACTAACTTTAGCAAAAGAGGGAATGATTAAAGTTCTTATATTTGACCAGTCGATCTTCGAGCGCGACGCCTACCATCCCCAATAAGCAAATTTTACCAACAGCACTATGGCCCTCACCCTGATCAGTAAGTTCTATACTGGCCTCCCACACTTTGATTAGCACATTATTGATGTTCCATTGTTTTTAATTTCCTCTCGTTTCTCTATCGGCTCCTCCAAAAATATCTCCAATGGCCCACTTAGCCCCCCCCCCCCACCACCCATGCCAGCCTAGAACCCCCAGAGAAAATCTGCCCCCATCTGCACTCTACTGATGTATCGTGCTGTTATTTTTGCACTTAGTCCTTCCTGTGAGCTTCAAGGAGTCCGGCTCTACTGCTCTGACGTCTCCCATTAATCAGGTGTTTTGGCAGCAAAGCTACACTTTCAGCTGCAGTACTCGCTGTTTGCCGTAACAAACAGGTGTGTAAAAAGCAGCCACTGACTGTAAATGGAAAACGATAGTGTCATCAGTGGAAATAAATGTCACATGCACTGCAGCACTTGCCATACTGGTTTATATTTTAGCACCTCAAACCCCCGTGGACTTCCTGATTAGTTCAACTGCAGTACTGCTTCCTGGCAAAGTCAAAGGCCGTTTTCAATAGCTGTGCTGGTTCCAGTGTCAATAAATTGGGGAAGCTGAATTACATCTTCAAACCGCACCTCCCTGTCAGACTCGGGGGGCGGAGCCTGTATTAGTGAAGCTTGAATGGCGATCGTGATTTTGGATTCTGAGCAGCGTTTTGCGTGGCTCTCGTTCCACTCACTGGACACATAGCCAAGTACATGCTTTGTGAAACAATACAGGAAATTTTAAGATTGCAATTAAAATGCACGCCTTTGATGATGATGATTATTATTATTGGATTGTTATTCTTTCAAAATGCATGGTGGATCTCTTTAGTTTTGACACAAAATGACCTTTGTAATTGTATCTTTATTATTGTACATCTACAGGCAAGACCAACATAGGGGTGATAAATATTCATGTTGATTAAAATCTCTCATAGGCTGTAAATATAACTTAAGCTGTATTTGGGCTCCGGATGTGGTCAGGAAGTGGTGCACTGGATTAGGGTGAGTGACTCACTGAGACACCCCTGCCTGCCCTGCCGGGGGTTTGCACGGAAGCGCAGCTTTGTGGATGAAATGGTAGCTGAGGGTAAATCACCCTGAAAGTGCCACTGCTTCATTTCACGTTGAAGTTGGCCTCTTTAAGCAGCATGTATTTATTTCAGTTTGGTAATGAATTCCGCCTTTTCTGCACTCCTCCAACATGATAAGATGTGATTTTGTCGGAAACCTCCTGCATCTGAATTGTGGCGACATTAATTCTAATTATTATCTAATGCTAATACACTGTTAGCTTCTTACTGTATGTATCAGTAGACATTTGTTTCCATGCCACCAGAGTCGCCCTTCTCGCCATGCCGTTCCCCTGGATACCCAACTTCGAGAAGTCCCTGGTGGAGATTGTCAGGAGCTTGAAGGAGAACCTGTCTCAGCTGGAAGAACTGGAGGCGTCCAAGAGCAAGAAGGGAGATAAGGCCAGTTGCGGGTCTGGAGCCGGCCACCTTCCGCCTGGGACGTTACCGAGAGCTTTCTGGATGGTTTTGCTTGATCGGCGATAGAGGAGCCTCATTGCATTTGCGTGTCCAGTACATCTGCATTCAGAACCGTGTTTGTTTCGCTCCACTGGCCTTTAGCATGTGTGCCACCATGCTAGCTGGATGCTAATCCCCCACTGCTCTCTGGGTTTTGCAGGCCCCTCCCAGTATTTACAGTGCTGACACATGGGCAGGACACTGTATCACTCTTTAGTGGTATGCGGCATGTTACTATTGTCCTATGTTATAACACTCCCCTGTACTGTATAATGACATGAACTATACTGATGGCACTGCAATAGCACATTATTTTATTACCTTGTGAATTGAATTATTTGAAAGTAATTAGTTGCCATTTTTGACACACAGTCCCCCACGACGGAACGTATCCTCTGCATTTACCCCATATGTGACATTGTGACGTTGTTGTGGGTAGCTAATTCAGCACCCAGGGAGCAGTGCTCAGTGACAGTACTTTGCTCAGGGTACTTTGCTGGTTGGGGATTCAAACCAGCGATCTTTCAATTACAAGTGCGCGTCCCTGACCATTAGGCCACCACTCCCTCATAATTCAACTGTTCAGTTTTATTAGCCCTAAACTGCCCCGTCTCAACTTTTTTGCACCAATTTCAGGCAGCAGTTTCAGAATAAATGTACAGAATAAATGTGGCCAGAATTGTGGAAACACCTAACATTGCGCTTTTAATAGTTACTACACGAATGTTGGCAGTAATGTTTACAAACAATCAAAGAATGTTTACAAATAAGAACATTAGTGTCATGCCCGGCTCGTCCCATCCTCGTGTGTGCCAGGCCCCCTGATTACCCACGTGTGCTTCCCTGATCTTGCCCAGCTGTGTCCGTTTATTTTCGCCCAGTCTTGTCTATTTCAGTCCGTGTCTTGCCTTAGTTTTTGTCTGTCATTGATGTTAGATGTCTGTTTCGTCGATCTGTCCTACCCGTCGCTTATTAAATCCCAGTTTTACCCCGACTTTGGCCTCCTTGCCTGCTTCCTGCCCGCTTGCCTGCCCGTGCGCTAACCCATTCACTGAAATTTACAAACGAGAGGAGGCCATTCGGCCCATCAAGCTCGTTTGGGGAGAATTTAACTAATAGTTCAGAGTTGTTGAAATCTTATCTCATCTTATCAGACTCTGGACGATAAATAAGTATCTAAAGTGCCTGGATGAAAGTTCTGCAGTCTCTAAAAATGTGAAGCGTTTCCACAATTTTGACCGCTATTACATCTTCAGAAAACAAGCGATTAGGTGAAACATGAAATACCTTGTCTTCATACTCTTTTCATTTGAATACAAGTCAGAGTAAATTTACAAATCACTCCTTTTTGTTTGCATTGGCATTTTCCATACAGTGGCAGCTTCTCTGGAATTGGGGCTGCATTACAGGTCACTGCCAGCTGGTCACTGCCAGCTGGTCACTGGAAGCCCATCCTGCTCACTCATTGGCTGTCCGCTTTCGCCTTCCTGCTCTAATGTTTATTTCCCCGCGTCTCGTCTCCCGGCCACGTCTCCACCAGCTAGCGGAGGAGATCTCCAAGAGCCTGGCCTCCCTGAAGGAGGCGCTGTGCGGGACTGCAGAGAAGGAGCCGCAGATGGAGGCCGTGGCCCAGCTGGCCCAGGAGTTCTACAGCACCAACCTCTTCATCTCCCTCATTGGCAACCTGCAGAGGATAGACTTTGAGGTGGGGGGTGGTGGAGCGGGGTGGTCACAGCAACATTAAACCTGCAGTATGTTTGCTACTCTCTGAGTGGTACAGTCGAACCTCGTTACTACGTACCCCGGATACAACGTTTTCACCTTTTCAACGTACAGGTTTCTAATTCCCGT
>JAODJX010001795.1:0-22309 GCA_026776945.1 Isichthys henryi
CTGAGTCCCTCTGCGTGTCGGGCCTGTCCGCACCCTTACCGTTATCGCTCTGCTCTGTCAGCCGTGTCAAAGTGACACCTGCAGCTACAGATCCTGTCAGTCCTGGAGAGTCCGCACAGTCCATTATTCGGCTTCCAGTTTTCTGCGGTTTTTATTTTAAAATAACAACACGGATTTACAGAAACAGAGGGATTTTCGTTAACATTATTTTTGGGATGATTCGACTCTGGCAAACGCCTCTGCATTGGGCACGAGTGCCAGGAACGAGAGGAACTTAGTCGTGCTTTTGTTTCTTGTTGTTGTAGTGTTCCCGGTGACAGCAGCTGTGAATCGGCAAATGTCAGGATCAAAGCAATCAGCCAGGAGAGAGAGAGAGAGAGAGAGAGAGAGAGATGCATGTCAGCAGCGACTGCGTGAGCAAAACACCACCGTCCACACGCCCTCCTCCGCGGTCACCCGTCAAACCAGCTCCTCCAATTTTAACGTGCAGCTCAAAATCTCCCCTCGGTTTTTTCCCCTTTTTCCAAGTCCAGTATCTCCCCTCACAGATTTGCCGCTCGGCAGATCCGCCTCAAGGCCCCGTGCTTGTGATATGCTAACATTCACCGTCGCGCAGAGTGACAGACGGGGAAGTGAGTGAAGCGGGAATCCAGCCAGCCACGTCCGTCCACTGGTGTGGGTGTTCTGCTCCTACCAACAGAATAACCACCCGATGTCTTCAAATTGTTTTTCCAGTCCTCTGTATTTGAGAAAGTGTTTCATGCTCTGTGCTCTTGCGTGGATGTGTGTGTGGACTGAACCGGGCTGGATTTCAGCCATTTTTTTCTTTGTACAGGCTGGCTCAGTGTGACCCTGTCCTCAATAAGTAGTTATGGATGGATGGATGGGTGGCTGGATGAATATCCTACTACAGCCTATGGTAAACCCTTTGGGAATATATTAACCACAACAACTTACTAAACACTGAGGTATCAGTAGAGATGGAAACTTCAGGTCCAGAGAGTACAAATCCAGACTAGGATTTTGTTTCAACCACCCAGTTGAGTACTCTATGACTGTGACCCTCTATACTCTACTGGTTGGTTGAAACAAAATCCTGGTCTGGATTTATACTCTCTGGACCTGAAATCTCCACCTCTGGGTATGAGACCTATAAAAGGAGGATACTATCAGTCATTGAGACCTGACTTTGATTATGACATCGACTAGAAGCCAATCAGAGTGGAGAGTCTGTGTCATATAGCAGATCAATGTTACACACTGTAATCCATTATGGTCACCTTGGGAACAGACCACCCCCCCTCCACCATCTCATACATGGCAGCGAGCCACTTTTCACACTCCAGAGGGTCACACGTTTCTCGCTCATTGGGACGCAACTGGAGGTGTCAGCTGACCCTGATCCTCCCGAGAGAGATCGTGCTGATTGCTTTCGTCCCTGATGCCCCCTAACTTTATCCGAAATGGTGCCCTTCAGCTGCTGTCCATCCCATCGACGTGATACCTGTACCCGTTCTGAGCCAAGGGTTTGTCGTTCAATCAGGCTTTTCCTGTCAGACCCAGAGGTATCAGCTTCTATGGGAGCTTTAAATGAAATCTGGAGCAGAAGCACCCATGAACAGGGCAGGCTGGATAGAGTGGCCTCACCATCTTCTTAGGTCATTATTCGTGGAATGTTTGGCGATCCTAGAAGATCTCCTCCAGGAGTCATGGCTAAGTATATGACACCATCAGGGGACTTTCCTGCTAACGGCCCAACAAATGTGCTTCTGTGCCGTTGGAACTTTTTTTGGGGGCTAAAACCTTTTTTCCGGAACCAAGGACTTTTGTCATATTCACACTGCAGGAACTTGGGCCCGATTGTAGTTCCCAGGAGGCAGTTCTGGAACCGTATATTTAGTATGAGGCTCGGAACTTTTCCTTCGGACATTAGCTGCTGCGGAGGGATGTACAGTGATACTGTAGTTTGATGCCCCCAAGCATCACTGCTGGCTTGGATGTTGTGTGGAAAAGCAGAAGAGGAAATACAGTGCAGCAAAAATTGATTAGATGGAATTATTTTTGCACCCCAATTACATTTAATGAATAAATAAATTTTTTTGCTTGCATCTGCATATTTCTGAATCAGAAAATTTGGTGAAAAAATAAATTTCGGTGAAATTTGCCATTGCTTTTAAGTGGGATAATGTTGCACCATTTTGTATTCTGTGAAAAATGAAAGTTCGATCATACAAGTAAAATATACTAAGGCTGTCCTCTTTTGATCACAAACAGTCTCCTTCAGTAACTAACCAACGACTAACAAAATGCCTTATTTAGCCTCTGTTGTTTTGGCGCGGCGGTGTAGTTTCAAAGTATATTTGAAATTTAAGAAACTAACTTTTTGTGACTCCGATGCTTGTTTAGCGTAAAGGTTCCAGTTCCTGTTGAAAGTGACAAACAAAAGCAGCGAAGAGCTATGGGTTCTGGGTCGAGACAGCCCAGGGAGTTTAAACTAGGACTAGGCTCCGGAACTTCAGGCTCCAGAACTTCAGGCTCCGGAACTTCAGGCTCCGGAACTTCAGTGTGAAAGCGCCTTAAGACTCTTGTCGCCATGCATTCTCAAGCTTCACCACTCGGAGCAGACTTTTCTTTAGTTACTATAGATTCAGCTCGCTATGCTAAAAGTGCTTCCTCAGTTCAGTTCACAGTTAAAATGATAGTTGCTGTGAAATTTGACTTACTTCCAGCCAGTAGTGCAAAAACCAGAATTACTAAATGACTTCAGTGCTGTAAAGCAGCATGACTTTATGAGGAATCAGCAAGTGCCTGTCACTAAAGTACCATATTCCTATGAGTTTTTTTCTGGTTTATTTTTACAAAGTAAAACTTTCTAAGTAGTAAGATTCCTGTTACTTATTAGTCGTATAAAATGTATTAGTCAGACATAGACACAGGAGTCGATTTTGGGCAGTCCTGTATAAGAACAATCTGGTTTATGAGTCAGAAGCTAACAGTTATGTAAAAACAGTAAAATGTCATATATAAGCAACACAGTATTTCATAGTCTTCTTGGTGACTGAAATAGTAACATAATTGCGTAATAATTCCTTGTTCGTACAGGGGGTTATGGCTGGATATTTCGACTGCTGTGGAGAGAGATTGAAGTTACGTATTTATGACGCATGAATATTTCTGGAAAGGGGCAGATTAAAGAAGAAAAACTCTTTGGAAAGGACGTGGGCCAGCATTGTCCTCGGATTTCTCCCATGAGGCAGTACTTCCAGTCTATGGCTCCCTGTTGCCTTCAGGTTCTGCTAACAGGCTAATATCAACACTGCTAACGCCGCGTGGCCTGAGCATTCTGGAGCTGTTTCCGTGTCAAATGGGGGGAGATTAGCACACCCCGGTATGAATCACACCAAAAGCGGCTCGTTAGAGAGAAATAATAGGCTTTCCCCAAAAGCATTAAGGCTGCACTCTTCCCCTTACGAAAGACGCGATAAGCTCTGTCTTAGCCCATGTAATAGCTTAATGTTTAAACCAGCAGTCACCCTTCACCTCATACACCTTACCATGTGATCAAAGTGGCGTTTCATACAAACAGGACATCTGGGGCCTTCATCTCAGCCCTGATGACTTCCTGTTTCACGCCTCTGATTGGATACTCAGTTTTCGGCAGCAAACCTGCACAGGTTTAGATTTTATAAACGATGTGGCGGGCAAAAAGTCCATCCGCCTCCCTGCACGGACAAATACTGCTGATGCCTGTAGATAAAATGTAAATGACTGCAATTCATCAGACAATCGTGGGCAGATCACCGTACGGCTGTAATTGGGTGAAAGAAGAGCTCTAACAGGCTTGGAGAGAAGCTGAGCAACGTTCCTGCCATTTAATCTTCATTGCTTGGCCAGCAGGTAGTGTGGCGGCCAAGTCTATCACTCACACCCAGAAGGTTGTCAGTTCGAGCCGTTAAGGATCTGTCGATTTCCCTGCAAGCCGTATGACTGGTCACACGTAAGCAGAAAGATCATCTCTGATCCGTCAGCTTCATGGTTAAGTTGCATTCGCTAACAAGTCACTTAGCATCAATTTCATCGTTGAGTTCAGGGGACGTTCCTGAACAGCCGATTAGCATTCTTTGTTTGGGCTTTCAGTATAAACACCTTAAAATGACACTTAGTGCGTAAAACTCGAGAGCCTCGTTTGTTAAACTGGGCCATTTCCGAAACGATCGTCAATCAGTTACGTCCGTGACTGACGAGGTCGCTTAGGACCTCAGGTAAGATGTTATTCTGGCCTCTCTGAGCAAAGGTACTTGACTTGAATTGCTCTTGTTAACAGGCAGTAAAGCAGGGTAGAAGTAAATCACAACTATGCTAGTGGGGGATTTAGGAAACGTAGTAACACTTAAGTACCACAATGGTATGTAACATTACAAGGGAGAAATAACAGAAGCAGTAGGAAAACGAGATGAAATAATACATATATATTATATAGAATTAATATTATATATGTCGTTTCTATGTCTTTGTCATTTATTCTTTTTAAAATATACAACTTAAAAATATGGCTTCCTTTGATTGCATCCAAAATGCCTAAGAAAACTATTTGATTATCTGCTTGTTTAATTTGGAAACAAGATAAATGTCAGTACAATCCCTGGAAAATTTGACAAATCTCAGAACTCTAAAATATCATCTGCAGCATCCGTCCTTCCATCCATCAATGCGTCCGCTTCCATGACGACCAGCCAAGGGTCATGGAGAGCCTCGAGCCCATCCCAGAGAGCACAGGGTGCCGGGCAGGGACCACCTACAGCAGCACGCTAAAAATAGACCTCTCCATCCACCGGAGTGTATCCCAGGAGACGTAGGGCATGCGGGACACCGTGAATGCGTCTGAGTGAGAGACAGCAGCCTTTGGGGGCATGAGACCGTGACGTGGGACCGTGACGCACCCCCGCAGCAACACACCACCGGTGACACACCACCGCCCCCTACACACCGTCGGCCGCAAACAGTCCCGGGGCGGCCGATCTCCTGCAGGCGTGTGTCACCTTGGCCCCCCCCCACCCCATGCAGCTTTTCATGTAGAGATACTCCAGCACAAGAGGTGCCCGCGTGGGCTGATCCCATTTCCAGGCAGCTGAGTCATCACTCAGGACTCTGTAGCGTGCGGACGGGGACCTGACGGCGACTGAGAGACAGGCCTCTCTCCTGGTCGCGTGTGCAGGAAGTCCTGGTGCTCCTGACCTATTCACAGCCGCACCAATGACACCCTGGGACTCGACGTAAACATGCCGAAGGCCGTGTGAATATGCATCAGGAACGGAAGGGCTTAACGCTGCTTCTGACTCATCACATCTGTATCTTTCATTCTCCTGCGGGACAAGAAGAACATCAAAAAACGTTTGGCCCCTCCCAATCTTCCAGACGTGCTCTTACACCCCCCTTTCCAATACACCAATGTCCTTCTTTCATTTTAATTTAACATAGCAACATAATTTAACGAATAAGAGCTTAGCTGTGATGCCCCAAAAATTAATTTAAAAACAGTAAATTATACTTTAATGTTAGAAAGGCCCACACTGGTATTTCCCCCATGTGCTGTATATCATGAGAAGCATTTTACTGGATTTATATATTTTAAAGGTCGACTGCGGTGGTAAGGTCAACGCCGTACACCGTAGAGAGTCCACTTTCATTTTTTTTAACAACAGAACCTGTCAATAACTAATGCTGACCTTTCGTCATTCTCGGGAACCTTCCGCAAATTGAAATAGTAAGAATAGATGTTAATACTGGAGCCGGTGTTATGGTGTTACAAATGTTACTGGTAATGGAAAAAAACAGTCACCATTCAATCCACCTCTGTTACTCTCTTGGCCACCAACTCCCACCACCCCAAACCCCTATCCCACAAAGGAACAGGATTAATTCCCTGCTCCCCTGGACTCTGAGTCCCTCACTCCCCAGGGAAAGCGTGTCAGTATCGCTCAAAGTGACACACTGACTGCAGGGCGCTGATTGGGAAATTTGTTGCAGGCTTCAGCGGGGGGTGGCGAGTGGGGGGCAGGGGGGGTGTCTTATACCAGGGGAAGCCGCATCACGGCCGAGAGCAAGTCCTTCCTCACGTCACGCATCCATCCTCATGCGTGCTGCCCCCAGAACCCGACGATCCGGTGACCTTTCCTCTGCATTGTATTGTATATTCACCCTTAAGCACCACAAGCAAAATACCTTTGCTGGGTCTCCAGTCACTTCTAAGCTTCCCTCTAAAACAACCTTTCGAAGACTGCAAATTCACACTTAAAGACCGACACACACGTGGATGGGCCTCTCCCAGTCATATATTATTTACCGGAGTATTATTTCCATCCGATTTCAAAGACGTAACCTCAACACCTCAATGTCACCATTGTCTGAATGCCCGCAAATCACAGGGTCATGCATGCAATTTACTTAGAGGGCAGTGGTCTATATGGTCTCAGTCGCTGTGCGAGACTTAGTGAGAAACCTCACTGCCTCGCTGAAGCCGTGTCGAATCTGCAGGACCCTCGCAGGCTTGTCTCAGGAATGATCCTTTTTAAATTCTCTGTGGTAAGGGATGCCCGCATTAATCCCCAGTGCAGCGGTAAACACAGTGCCCGCCACTTACAGCGCACCTATTACAATGCAGCTCATTTCTGTCGAACTGCAGAAGTCAAGCAGAGTTACGCGGCATAACGAGTGCAAATTTTAATGAAATATACAGTTACCAATATGTGTCACGGTGTCTGCAAATGAGATCAGTGTCATATAACAGAATTATTACTGCAGTCTGCTGCATTGCCAATATATCAAACCCCTTTCCCTTAAATTTTAGTTCTGTGTGTTGTCACCTCAATTAAAAAAAAACAACAAATTA
This sequence comes from Isichthys henryi, assembly GCA_026776945.1. Classification (NCBI taxonomy): domain Eukaryota; kingdom Metazoa; phylum Chordata; class Actinopteri; order Osteoglossiformes; family Mormyridae; genus Isichthys; species Isichthys henryi. The sequence goes on from JAODJX010001795.1 coordinate 6,890, forward strand.
ATAGCTCAGTCAATGCATATGATGTTTAGTGTCCAGTACAACTGTTTTCTATTTTTAGCAATCAATTAATAAATATATATAAAATTTTGCATGAAAAAATATTCTTAATAATTATGAGACAGATATGGAAATTCCATGGGCAGCCACTAGGGGGAGGCCCTGCATACAGAGAAGATTATGTTTGGCCCCTCCTGTCATAATCTGCTGCCACGCTATTCTATGGTTTATATCCCCCAGTCATTGGTTGGATTTTGCTAGGATTTAAGGTCACTTGTTTCCAGCTTTAAATCCCCGCGGTCGCCCGTTGGGATAATAAGACGTCCGTCCCTCAGCCAGGTTGTTAGTCGACCGTAATCCCCAGCGAGCTGCACAGCTGAATGCAAGCGAGCGGTTTTGCGGTGGTCTCAGAGCCGGCAGTGACGACGTCACATGTGCTCGCAGATCGGTGGTTATACCTAAGAGGGGTTTCCATCGTATCTCCTGGCTGGTTTTCCAAGAGGGTCCTTGTCGTTCGACTTAGCTGGCTACCAAGCAGGTAATGGTGGAAGGATCCACCAAAGTGTAACGAAAGCAGATTTTTTTTTCCCCAGCATACTGCAACACGAAGACGGTTTCACCACTCAAATCAAAAGGTTATTTATTTGTCAGCCTCGAGCTCTGATGTAACTCTTACATATTTTATATAACCTTAGCTTCTAGCCATCCACATCTTACTTAATTAACTGAAATAATTATTTTTCTTCGCCCTGCAAATTGAACATATTGCCTCTCCCGGTGTTTAAAGATGCCGCTATCCAAATGTTTGTTTATTGCATTAGCAGCCAGAGTTATTGAAACAAAATTTATCTTTAATTCGATTCAATTATGAAATATATTATTTATACATGTTTAATTATATACTATTTAAGTATGACCTCCAGGAATATCGGAAACACATTTTAGTCTGTTAGAGGTTCCATTATTCGTAACGACATGATTGACTTATTTATTGGTGCTCAGTGTTGTTCTGTACCTTCTACTGCCATAATTGTGAACCACGGAATTCTGTAGCCGAGCATGTGTGTTTTAAACTGGCAGATAATATAATTCCATCCCATTCATATTCAGAAATTTTCATTCTCCAGATGAAAGGAGCCACGGGGTCAAGTAATTATGGCCAGGGCAGATTTCTACCGTCCCGGATTGCCAGCAGCACAGCTGGGATTCAGGACAGAAAGCAAACAGGCACCTACCCACCCCAACTCCCCCGCCCCTACTCTGCACACATGCACCACACACAAGAGAAGCGTGTGATAAAACAAAGCTCTCCTGTTATCATATGTGGAGCGGCGGGGGTGCGTGCAGGCTTTGTGGAGGGTTGGCAGGGGGTAGGTCCTTACTCGTCACTGGGGAAGGCTTTCCCTATCGACCGAGCGCAGTATAGCTAGCAGGCCAAGCTAATGTGCTGGTGTTAGCGTGCACATCTGAGGGGCCCCTAGGCGAACGGCGGTGGCGCCGGGGTTCGAGTAGAACCATCCATGCGCTGCGTGACGGGCCATGCCGGAGCAACGGCCAATCGGCTATGCCGGACGGCGCCGTCAACGTGAAAGCGTCCATTCGTGAGAGTCCATTCGTCTAGATCCCGGCTGAAAGAAAACACACAGACCCAGCTTCCCAGCGGCCATGGCAGCCGTATTAATAGCCCACATGTAGACAAATCGTGTTGTGAAAACACCAGCCTCCTATATGGGCCCGAACCGCATGGCTGACGCAGCCCTTGGCAGCAAACGCAGCCGGGCTTTATCCTAAAGTTATTCTCAGGCACGTTATTAGAAGGCGTGTGACGTAAAATGCCCTGGGGTGGGAGCATGCATTAGACGCAATAATCAGATGGATCTCAAGGGGGTGATTGATTGCCCTCAATGGAGGCTCTGTGCTTCTGGTACAGGGTGTAACTCCCTCAAAGCAGATACCGATAATGTCGAGTGCTACGTCCCACGGCCGTGAGCTAGACGGCGACCCATAAGCAATGTACCTCAAGTACGCAAATCGCATGTTGTTCTGCGAAAAACGACAATAAAGAAAAAGCATTGAAAAAAAAAACATTGAAAGGCACTTAATTACCACATAGGATCTGCCTACCCAAAGCAGAAAACTAATTCATGAGTTAAAGCCAACTAACCACCCAGTTGGCCCTGAGGGGACCGATTACCCCATTGAAGATAAGTAGGGCCAGCTGGGCTCCATTAACTAAGCAACTGTCTATATGCAGTGAACTGGTGATAAATCACCATGGCAACACAATCAGCACGATCCATCGCCGTACCTTTCCCGAGCGACCGCTGGCCCGCGTTACATATAGCTACACGTACCACGTTCTCTCTTCCTCTTATGACTCACAGCGACGAGCAGGATGGGATAGAAGCACAGCAACATTGGCCGTCACAATATTGTGCCACACTGGGCTGTCAGCCACCAATGGTATGAGGTTCTGTTAGCTTCACATTATGGTGAGGCTAAGTGACCCTGTCATGAAAAAGCCTTCCCCGTATTGCTACAGCATCACTGACTGATCAAAGGCGCTTCCTGATTGAAATGGTCTCTGCGCTCCAAAACGCAGAGATCTCTGATCGTACCCAGATTCGTTTTTATTTTTTATCATCTATGGCAGGTCACGCATTGAGATTTCTGAACGCTCGTCTATCTTTTATTGCCAATTTAAAATAGAGACATTGCAGGGACTCAGTGCCTGTAATTCATACTGGAGGCCACAGTCCACTGTGGAGATATCAGATCCATCTACTTTACAGCGAGAGACATGACGACGCACTGTTGATTCTCGCAGGGCTCTGATGAAGGCAGGTGCTTATGAATATTCATTAGCGACGGGGCCATCCAGCGAACAGCTCTGCTGTCAATATGTGTCAAACGACTGTGGCCACCAATCAATGGGAGTCAAGACGGAGCCAGGAAGTCTGGGTATGAATATTCACACAATACGGCAGTTCAGTAGAGCTCTTTAAGTGGCAACGGCAAGAAGGGCGCTAGTTTTCATGGCGTACATAAAATCGGCTGTAATTTTTGTGGCAGAGTAAGTTTGGAAAAAGCGTCTACCTCGAGTCGTCAGAACGACATTTAGGCTCAGCAGCGAAATATTCGAGCGTGAAGCTCCTCTAGAGGGTCTCAGCCTCCTACAATCATTGTACTTCCTACGAAACCCGAAATCACACACGAGTTTTGTCCCATTTCGAGGTTTAGTGACTCAGGAAATGAAACAAATTATTCCTTATAAATTGCACTCGACTAGGAACAAATGAAAGGCAGAGTTCTAGGAACATCAGACCCATAAATAAACATCCCAGAGTGCATTGGGGCTGTGTTTTGAACTTTCTAAAGTTGTAATGAAGCTCTCAGACCAGATTCCTCTCCCACATACTGTCATTATTGAGCAGCTCACTCAAACGGAATAAAGTGCTCTAATTATCTCTCTCGGAATAAGACGGTGGAGAGTCTGATCGGGTTCACAGCTCTGCTCGGTGTAGATGCGTTTCATAAGAAGCTTAATGGACAACACACAGAGGCTCCTAAACATCACGTGGAGAATCCTATTCTGTTTGTTCAGCTCTTCACAAATTATGCGCGATTGTTAAAGAATACGGATTTTATGCTGCGCCCAGTTGACTTGCACGAGCGGCTAAAAGCTAACCACGCACCTCCTTCTGGGATGATCATTTCGCGGCGGCCACAGAAATTGGTTTCATCTCCATGGAATGGAATTCCATAGCGAGCAAGCATTCATCACCTTTGATATGGCGAAGAATGGTTTATTGATTGTTTTTCCAGTCCTACGTGGAAACCAATTATTTGCGCATGCAACTAAACTGCACGTGGACGGGATAAGATATAACATCCATAACAGATATCCCAGCAGCACCTGGACACCTGAGACCATGGGCACTTAAATGCAGAGACCTATTCGGAGTAAGAACAACAGTCATCACGTAAAGTTTAGGGCAAATCGTGAGGCAGGGGTTTAAGGCGGTTCAGCCTGTAGGAAGACAAGCAGGTGTCTCTGTGTCACAATGCTGTTGAATCACTTTCTCCCTCTCATTTGTCTAAATAAAGGACGGGTATTTTCTCCTTAAGTGTGCATATGTACAGGAACACGTTCAATTTGAAAGAATGACTCAGTCATTCTGAGGTGTTGAAGACGGTGACTAATGGTACGTCCGATTGGCTGTGCCGCGGGCGGGCCGTCCGTTCTGTTGTTAGATGTTCGGCAAACTCAAGGGAATGAGCTGAGGCGTTCGACGTGCATCTCCATACCAACACATCTGCATAATGTAAACCAGCCCAAGAGTTTGAAGTGATCGCCCAGGTAGAGATCGGGATCCCATAGAGATCCAATCTCTGTAAGGCCATGTGGAAGATACAGTATAAGGCAACTCAGCTGGTCCCTTGTAGGTGAATAATGCAGCCCTGGGCAGGGGCATATACAGGGGTGGGGCCACAGGGCACTGGTCCCAGCTGATTGGCTTCCTGTCATGTCACTCACAGATTCAAAACATATCCTTGGCTAATGATATGGTTAACCCGTCTATATGCATTTTGGCCAGTCTCCATCTTTAAAAATCCCACAGTTGCCCCTGCCCTCAGTACAGGCCCTGCCCTCACTTTATAGACTGATCTCTCAAAATTCACAGTCAGTGACATAGCAGAGCTCCTGTCTGAGATTAATAGGTTAACAGGAAAGTCTCCTTTCTGGGTGATGATTTTTTAACAATAAGACTTCTGAATTTTCAAATTAAACCCATATTTCATGCACAGGCTTTGCTTTCAGGGTTACTTTTCGTCAGAAGCTAACAAAAGAGCGTCACAGAAAATCTTACGAGCGGCCGATAGTACCTACTTTGCACAAGGCCTATATTTAGTGCCCTGCTTGCGTGTTAGCAGTCCAGAGCGCACCCTAAAAGCTCTCCCAGTCGGCCGCCTATAAGAGCTTTGGATTACTGAAGTGCACATGGCATCCTTGGTAAAAATAGATGAGTCAATGAGCAAGAGGATGCTGGGAATCAGACCTGGGCAGGGCAGCTTCCAGTTGGCATTGAGTTTTGGACAATTGGCCACCTGCACGGCGTGTGTGGAGGCTCAACCAATGAGGAATGAGGAACCTGGTCAGCTGAGGCTACAGGACGGAGCCAAGATCTACACCCAGTGTACATTTTTTGGATGCATCTGGAATGGGTCACATGTGGCTCTCCTGAAGTACTCCCGTGTGCCGAAAGGTCTGGATTTTCTCTGTCGGAGCCCTGATACGTGAGATATGCCATCTCAGACTGGGCCAACCACGGGATGCTGGGACGCATACAGGGAGGCCCCCACTAAGGAACAGAGGAAAGGGGGGAAGGTGTAACCCTGGATAAGAGGGGAGCTGGGAGGGAGGGGCTACTGCAGCTGTCAATACAGGGCTCTGGCAGAGAGGGTGCTGAGTTACAGCAACACGTGAGCCCCTCAAGAACAATACAGCTGCATCACTTCCAGGCCGTTTTCCTGGTCAAGAACATCCCCCCTAGCTTTATTTTTGACTTACCCTGCACTCAGCATTAGGGGGATCTCTGTAACTGTGGTTCAGGGCTCCTTATCTCCCCTTTAGGGCTTTCTAGAAAGTGCTATTTTGGTCTTGTCCTTTCACGCTTGGGGAATTACTTGGGAATCACCTTTCTTGGTACGAAAAATGAAAAACACATGGTATAAACTTACCGATATATTCTTTTTAGCTGTGCAAAATTGACATTTATTAAAAAAAAATATATATGACTGCCTCACCATTTTAGGAATCCCACGTCATTTACAGCGGATGTTCTTTCAAATTCTGCCAACATTTTCCATCACATCTGCACACTTCTCTACATCATGATTCCCCTCTACCCAATTCATCCAGACCTTCTGTGTCTCACTAAAGTCACACGTTCCTCTCAAATAGGAGCGGGAGCACTGAGATTCAAGCAGCACTTGTCGGCACAAGTAAAAAGTCCATGAATGGGTTAGGGTACATACGCACACACACTTCCACGCACTCACACACACACACGGGTTTATAATTATATCTTTGTGGGGACTCTCCATTCCTATCAATGGGAAAATTCTAATCCCAAAATGACGACCTTAACGCTATCAAGCCCTAAGCTTAACCATGAGTAACCAAACAATATGCAAGACTTTTGGTATTTTCACTTTCTTGATTGTATTCAGGGGTATTTATAAAATCGAGGTTATGCAAATGGGGACCTGAAAAATGTTCGAAAAAGTGAGGAAGTTTCAGGTTTAAGCACACTTTGGAGACATTATGGTCACCAAATATGATCTGTGCAACCCCCCCCCCCACACACACACACACACACACACACATAGCAAGCTACCCTCAGCTTCTGTCTCTATCTCTAAGGCCGGAGTTTTGCCCACAATGTAAGCCTCAAAGCACAGCAGTGGACTCAGCTGATGCGAAAATAGATCATTTCCCTTGTGGGAACCAGAAGCTTATTGGTGCTTTCTTCAAAATCAACTCCCAGCTCCGTGCACGAAAGCACAATGGTGTTACAGCACTGGTGTGAGCCCTTTTACACTCTAGGAGAGTCATTTCCAATGCAGACCTGCACCCAGTCTCTCCACACTCTTGGAACTGCCCTGGGCACAACTGTTTAATGCCAAGAACCCTAAGGATGCAGCAACCTTTCATTGTTACTTTTGTCACTTTTATAATGTTCACAACCTGCCAGAGAACAGAACAGGAGATGCTGTTAGAGGTGGACCATGGTTTCACCCTACAGTACGTGTCCATTCTTCATACCTTTTATCTCGTAGAAGGATGTAGTGAACCTCAAGCCTGTCCCCGGAAGCACGGGACGGCAGGCAGGGGGTACCAGTGTAGAGAAACCGATTTGCCTAAATCATGGTTCTTTGGACTGAATACCTGCTGGCAACCCAGGACAACAGGAGAAGAATGTGCAAACTCGACACACACAGGGCTGGGGTGTGAATGCCCTCTGGGGTAGGCTGCATCAAGGGGAACCAGCATGCCTTAATGTGGCCTTTGAAGTTCCTCGTCAGCTGGAGGCAAGGGGATGCAGGAGGGTGGGCCAGTAAACAGCCCCCGATCGATATGTCAAACACAGCAGACGCACGTGTCTTTCTCCATGTGGGCAAACTGGCGTTTGCTCCCCAACTTCCTCTGTAGAGCCTATCCAGAACATTCACCTGTACCACGAGCAGGCAACACTCTTCTGATGCGTCCTTGGATATTTGTAACCCAGAACCGCTATTGTTATCAATGCAGGAGTTCCTTTTCCATATATGAACTAGATAAAATCACAAGATGGGCCTGAAGAAACATAATTGTCTATGAAAATATCATTTGTTATCCTAGCAGGTGGTATAACATGAGAAGTCAACAGAGCAGGCGCCTGATGTTATCAATCAGTAATCATGTACAATCTTCATGAAGTTGCAATGTGGTGTCATCCAGCAATTCTCAGCCATCATCCGCTTAATTACTATCAACTTTTTAATTAATTAGGCCTGATTGGGCTGTTATGAAGTACAGATGTGCACGTCACGTCGATTAATAGGTACAACCTGTATGTTAATCGAGAACATAATTAACATAAGCCGCTAAAAGGAGCGGTTGTGCTAATAAGGAGGCAAAATGTGTTTTCTTAACTCAATTTGGTTCATTTGCATAGCTCAAACAAAACTGCGCAAATTAAAATTCAAACATAATTAAGATGGTCAGTGAAAATAATCATCAAGCGAGTTGAAAATGTCGCTAACGAATGATGAAATGATATATGGAATGGACAGCCCAGTATAACAATGGGGCGGAGCTGAGCTTGTGGAAGGAGGAACAAGAATGTGCCCTGGGAGATACAGTAACAGTTTAGGCAATGCTGAGCTTTGGGAATCAATCTTATATGCTTATATTCTTTCCAACAGCTACACCAGTCATATATGTTCTAGCACATGTCGTCGAATGACAGAGAGACGATGATCTTTGTTCACAATATTAAGCAGTGATATTTAACTTGATTAAGGATGTCAGTAATACTTCTGAAGAGAGAAAGTAGGCATAGATAGCCACGGATGGTGGGATTACTGTATGCCGTCAACCAATGCCTCGTTTGACTAACTAGGAGGCCAACCAATCATAAACCAGCTCAACCAGTCAGTGACAGACATCAGTAACATCTGCCGACCATGGACTTTGAGGGCCCACCCCTCATTTCCAGAGCGAACACAAATTCGAGCCCCCAGTCTCCTCGCACGTCAGAGGAAGCTTCATTAGGGGTACTTCCTGTTCACGTACCTTGTGGGACTGTCTGACACGGTCGTGGGATGTTTCGTCACTCGCGGCTCAGTGGTGCGCACCCCGCACGGGGCCCTGTGCCAGTCTGAGTTGGCGTGCCTCCACACAGATGGGAAGGCCTCAGCTGGCGTGTGAGCCGGCTGCAGAAACAAGGTTCGTCTGTGTTTTACACTCGAGTTTGTTTACGGAAAACGAACTAAACCCTAAAAATTTAAATAAACATCGTCCCTCGCCTTCTCCTCTATTTATCATTTTGATGGTGATTATAATGGTGCTATTTCATTGCAAACACCTAAATGATTTATTCGGAAGCATTTCCACTATTGCAATCAGGCATAATGTACAGTATTATGTGGCACTCAAGTTTTATTATATCTGATTGCAATAGTGAAAACTGCTGTTTAAACATATCATTCTAGTAATAGATTATTCAGGTCTTGTGTTTGTCAAAGCGGCCCATAATGTAGTGGATATGAAAAGATGTTTATTTTATGTTGTGAATAGCTTCATAGATCAAAAGACATATTAATTTATACATCAAAACATCACCAGCGCCACTGCCTGTTCTCTTATAGGAATAATTTTATGCATATAAAGCTATTAATATATCATTACAAGATGTTTTAGACTACAATATACAGTTTATACAGCAGATATTTCAGCTGAGTTTTTGGTGGCTGCAGGAGAAAAGATTCCGACTTAAATGAAGGACGAGAATCGCAACATGTGTCCGTTTGAATGTTCCCCCTCTGATTCGTGCTTCACATCAATCTGTCCTCTATTGCCGGCGAGCTGCAAAGGACCCAGATGATTGGCTGAGGCAGTGTCCCTCCCCTGTCACTCACCCATTCAAAGCATATCATTGGTTAATAATGAGGTTGGCCCCAATGTATGAATTACGGCCCCATTTATGCTCCCCACATTAAAAACTATGCACACATGGTAAGCACTTCCAAAGGATCAATTGACCATCACAGATCCACACGTGTCCAGATTCCACTTTATGCTTCTTGCATAAAGTAGAAATGCTCAGATAACAAAATATAGTTTGGCATCTAATCCGAAAGTGCAAAACAGTGCTAGACACAACTGTGCAGTATATACATGTCATTAATAAATGGAAAATTGGACATCGGTACAGCAGGGTACATGACGTGGAATAAATAATGGTTAATGCTTCACATTAAGTGCACTTTCAAGATGCATTTGTAATACATTCTTATAACATTAATATACAGCATGAGTATTATTAAGTAAATCTTAATATGAAAGTGCACTTAATGTTCTGTGAATGCTCTATGAATGCATTATGAAGGGGCATTTAATGTTCTGTGAATGCATTATAAATGCATTAAGAATGTGCCCTTCATGTAAATCAATACCAGTTTTTGTTATTAACATATATTAAAGCTGCCGTGTCCTGTTCAGTGAAAATGTTACGAATGCAATTCTTTAGACATGTGAAGGTACACTTACATGCTGCTTATTAATGTTCTATGAATGCATTATAAACGTGCACTGAATGTAAAGTTACGAAAAAAGTCAGTATATTACACAGGATCTATGATTGTGGTAAAAAGAATGAGAGTTTTTGTACCGTGCAGGCACATGTGAACATCAGTTTCAGGACGCACAGGTGTACGCATACATATTTATTCACATGCACGTGTGCCCGGCATGCCCATGAAAGCTGGTCATTACAGGAACGGACAGGCCTTCACCAGATAACTGGCAAACGGAGGGTGACAGACTCAACCGGGACATTACTGAATTAACGTGAAGACTATATCACTTTGACGAGCGATAAAAGACTGCGTACAAGACAGATGGGAGGGGGTCGTCTGCCGGGCTAGTGTCCGTTTCGTGACAGAAACAATCGTGCCGAAGTGACAGCTGATTTCCCACGGGCCGGGGGGGACAGTTCGTGAGTAATTCCTGCAAGGAGTCGGCCACGTCTCTTGTTAGCCAATTTCCCTGTCGCTTATCTGTTTACTGTGGCTACATCATTCCTTCAATCACACCAAATTGCCTTTTTGTTGTTCAGCTCTAATGCCACCAAATCGTTTTAATTTCACAATGCGTGCCGCTGACGTTTATGCCCGGTTAAACAATAAAAGTAAGCCCGACGGGGAAAGCTGCAACGCATTACAGAAATAAAACTGCTTCGCCTGCATTTCCACTTGTGGTGATGCCGAGGACCTCGCGAGAGAGTCGTGGCTTTTTCAAACGGTCTCTGATCTGATTTTAATGAACAGAGGGGCTGTCAGAATCGTCCTGTTGCCTTCGCAACCGTCCCCGCCCACTCTCTGTAGGAAGAACGAACATGGAAACATCGAGCATCTTAGGGGCCGTATAACAGCTGGTTTATGGAAGTTTTAGTGTGGGCATCACCCCCCCCCCCCGTGTCATTCCGAAAATTCCTTGGCATCAGGGAACATTTAGTCTATTTTTAAAAGCCAGCTACCCAAAAACTCAAGGCTGTGACGTAGCCAGCAAGCAGAGCGGGCAGCTTTAATCACGCCACGGAGCAGATGAATTAGTGAATAATGTATCGACTGTAAGAAGTATCGCAAGGAGCACACTGCCCGGGAGGTGCATGCTAACTGGGCTTGGGGGGCAGGTTAGTAATGCCACCTGGATGCAGTGTTGGGGAAGAGATGTCAGATAACCTTTTTCATAGCAAAACATGCCCCAGGCTTCTTGCGGTGCCCCTGTGTAGTGGCCCTATGTGGTGGCCCTGTGTGGTGGCCCTGTGTGGTGGCCCTTGTGTAGTAGCCCTGTGTGGTGGGCCTGTGTGGTGGCCCTCACTGGTGGATATGGGCGAGACAGGGGGGCAAGATGATGCACTCGGCAATGCGGGGATCCCATGACATAGAAGGGGGTGCCTTGATGGCGATGGAAACGTTCTCCAGCAAACAAGTGGAATAAGACACAGCATGCCAGGTTTAATACATCTGGGTGGGGAGGGAGGGAGGGAGGGGTTCAGAGGAGAGTTTATGGAGGAGGCTGAGAAAGCGCCATCAAACGGCTTTACTGCTCCACATACATATTGATGTGTCACTTTTCGCGTCCAGCATGGACACAGCCCAGAAGAATGAAAATGACAGGCCACAGTGTACTATGATGAGAAAGGCTTCCGAATCAGCAGTATGGCCTATAAAAAGAGGGTCCATAACATCTACCTTTTCGATATGCAACTGCTCCATCACAGGGCACATGCCGCACACACAATCTAGAAATATTGGCCGAAGTGTTTGGCTTGGAGAACGAGAACGTGTAAGAGTACCTGGACGAAAGTGATGTGACAAACAGAGAACAAGCAAACTCTACATACACAAGGAACAGAGGACTCACACCTACAACTCTGGAGATGCAAAGCAACAGGGAATACCAACTGAGCCGCCAGACTTGTCACGGAAAGCTTAAAACAAATGTATTTCAGTTGCCTTTTCACAGCCAGATGCTGAATACTAGGAGGCAACATGCATGTATTTAAAGATCAGTTGGAAAGAGCAGGTGGGAATTTGTACAGGTGAACAGACTCATATTTCGTACAACAAAAATCCATAATCTGATCAAGCCTTCAACATGAGATCCCATTACCTGTATTCAGGTGGGAGCTCGTTAAACTCTTTCCCAGAATGCCATGGGTGACGTCACGACAGAGGCAGGCTCCAATTGGCTTGTCAATCCCCGTTACCCATTTAGATCCAGTTCATCAAAAGGTACGTTTCATAGCACGATGATAACAGAAACCCTAAGCTTGACCCTCCCCCACCACCTTGCATGCCTAACACTTTATGTATTTCATGATTTCATAATTAATAAGGTGGTGCACATCAGGTTTTCAATCAAACGAGAAATCACCGATTGCATTTCATCCATACAGTATGCTCATCAAGGGGACCAGTCGTGGCTCTTTAATCAACCATTTAAACCTATAATTAAAGAGCTTAATTCAGTGAATGTTCATCTGTCAGTAATTCTGTTAAGACTATAAAGTATGATGGAATTGCGGGATTTAAACTTCAAGAGTGCACTTTAATTAGGATGGATAAAGACGGCAATGGGGCAGAAACAGGAATTCATAGTGAAATCTCTCCAGAGAAGTTAAAGACATAAATTCAAAATTAACTTTATGCAGATTACCCGCGTTTGTTTTGGGGGCTGACAGTTGAAACTTCTTTTTTTTTTATGCACAGCCATATGAATTTCAAAACAAATCTCGCATCCTTGAAAAGAAGCGATCATTAAAAATATATCCCACCATCCTGCTGAAAAGGGTTGTGAAGACTCAGTGCTGTCACCGCGACCGGTTTGGTCTGGCGTGTTTCAAAGCCTGGCGCTCGGGAATCCCACTAGGTCCCCCCCCACCCGCCCGTTTGTTCCCCGCTTTTAGCCGCCGCATTGGTTGACCTCCTGCTTATTCTGATCCGGGGGCTTCCCCTCTGGGGGAGATAACCGGGAGTGTGGAGTTCAAAGCCCCCCCCCTACCCCCCAGCGAGAGAGTGGCACTCCTGGCTGTGGAGCGAGAGGAAAGAGCCAGCCTTACTGTAGCCCCGCCGGAGGAGACGGCCGGCGTCCGCGACAAGTCCCATCACTTCCTCATGGCTACAACAGATCGCTGCAGGAAGTGCGGCACTGAGCCGCTGGAGATCAGAGGACAGCGAATGCCGCACAGAGGCAGATGGAATTGGCCGGGAGAGACTTCTCATCACTGAGCATCTTGCTAGCATGTCACACGCCATTTGGCACATACAAGAACAGAAATTATCAGAAAGCGCATGGTTCATACCAGTGTATTGGATATTTCACTGTACTATATATTTTATTACGTTATAATGATTAGAATATTTTCACTGCCGCACTTTTAAGATATAAGTTTCAGGAATATGGTTGCATCTTGGATTAGATGCAGGTTGATTCTCCATTCTGGGTTGTTCCCTGCATTGTGCCAGTAGCTTCCAGGATAGGTTCCAGTCCCCCGTGGTCCTGAACAAGACAAGTGCATGTATAAAATGGATGGATGGATGGGTGCAAGGATGGATGATTTTTATGCAATAATTTCACATCTAAGTCTACAATTTTAACAGTAAGCTTTCAAATTGTAAGCTATAGGAAATTCAGCTGCTTAAAAATGCTAAAAAAAAAAAAAGTTACCACACAGTAGGGTTGCATAAAAAATTCACATCTGTCTGTCTTCAGCCGTTTGGACTTCAAGGGACGGAGTCTTCAAGGGAATAAAATTATATTGCTGTATCTGGGATGAACGAGCAAGAAACGATTTGGCAACTCTCCAGAGTAAAAAGAAGTTAACATCAAATTTTAATTAGACAAAATGTTTTCAAATATGGAAATGTAAAGACATGTCCAGCTGCAAAATATGAAATGTAACATTGCTATGAGACTTTATATATGCAAATCTAGATATAGATTTGTTGAATTGGCTCATTGTTGTTGGAAGCTTGAAAGGATCAAAAAAAAAAAATCAGTATGATCCCAAAACACAGAAAAACACAGAAAAATATCTGAACCTCTTACCAGCATATCAGAAGCTGCAAAATATTTTCTTTATTGCATTAATATGGTTTTAAGGCTCTTTAAATACATCTGCTCCACTAACTCAATTAGTTTTGGGATATATCCCATGTTTCTCGAAGCATGCACCAGTAAACAATATAGAGTGCGTAATCTTTCATGAACGGAGGGGGGGGGGGGCACAACAGGATACAGAAAAACATATAAATGATGGTTTGGCTGAGAAAATTGGGAGGCGAAGATAAGAGGAAATGTATTCCCCCCCAACCCCCAAATCAGGCCAGCTGAAGGCTCTTTAACTCTTTAATCATGTCTGAACAATGCTCAAGTTTTGCGATAAGACTCGGCTTAATCTGCAATTCTGGACGCTACCTTTGAGATTCTCTATGTTGCAGCCGTAATAGTTACGTATATTTCATGGATAAAAGATTCGATCCCACAGTACTTTTATTTCTGGAGGTTCCTTAGCATGAGACACAATAGTAATAATAATAATTATAATAAACAAGAAATAAACAGGCATCCAAATTTAGCATCACAGACTGGTGAACAATTAATGGAATGCTGAATTATTGGAAGTTTGGCTTCCATGTAATTGATGTCTAGGGGTAAGCCTTTTGAAGGACATCATGATGCATTCGGGGTAACAGGATTTATGGGCTTCCATTAGATTACTGGATAAGTGCGAGCATTTTTAACGATGAGGTGTGAATATGAATGGCAGGGGGTTGTAACCATTCCTCACCCCACCTCCCAAATCCATGGCTACAGATCAGCAGGAGTTCAGATGTATTCCATGCGGAGGCCATTTTAGGATTTTTCTTTTTTGTTTAAGGCGGGGAGCATGAAAGGGGCCATAATTCATACGAAAGGGGCCAACCTCATCACTAGCCAATAATATATTTTGAATCGGTGAGTGACAGGGGAGGCAGCACTCTAGGGGCCAATTAGTATTCAGCTGGGTCCAGTGCCCCACCCCCGGGACAGGAGGGCCAGCCTATGTCCTGGTGAGAGCTGAAATGGGATGTACTTGAAGAAGAAAATTGTGGTCTTTTGAAGGAGCACACACACACCAGCAGCGTCCATAGCTGTGAGCTGTAGCACTGAGCGGGACTCCACAAGTTAAGGATGACGGGGCGGGAAAAAACGCAGGAGCCGGCAGACCTAATCATTCCTAATCCCATTTCACTGGCCAAAGCCTAGAAGAGCCCAAGCACCCATACAGCAGTGTGTGTCCATCAAAGAAATCTTCAGAAAAGTCCTCAGTGTCAGAAGGCAGAGACAGGAATGGCCGACTCTACAAATGGGTGCTGCTTCTTAACCCTTTGATGCTAAAGAGGTTAAATTGTGGTTCCCTTGATTTTATTTACATAACACAGAAATCCTATTCTGGATGGGATTCGCATGGCTGGAGGTCATGCCTTCCCCTTACCCTTGACATTCGGTGGGGGGGGGGGGCGGCCCGGGGGGGGGGGGGGGGGGGGGGGTGTGAGAAAAGGGGGGGGGGGGGGGGGGGGGGGGGTGTGGGGTGGGGGGGGGTGGGG
>JAODJX010001827.1:0-10526 GCA_026776945.1 Isichthys henryi
TGGGGATTGGGGGCCATATTGGCAAATCTCTTTTGTTTGGGGAAGCGAGCGCATAAAATTATTATTGGTTTGGTAATTTAAATTTAATCTCACCTCTCGGGGACCGCTTTATAGTCAAGAAGACAGCGAAGAGGCCTGCATCCGTATGGTAATGCGGGAGACGGCGAACATCAGCACATGGCGACTGGTATCCAGGGCTCCCATTAAGGGAAAGACAAGGCACTCAGGATGGAGCACAGTACAGGCAAACAAAAACGACCTTCGGAACGCGGCTTTTCTTCTGACCTGCCTCATTTTCTGCTAATTTCTTGCACATTTGATATATTGAATGTGGGTAGATTTGAAGAATCCATATCAAAGGCACCAGTGAGTTTGTAAAAGTCAGTGTGAAATCAAGCTCCAAAATGATGCTTCATTCGGCATCATCAGCCAGTGTCAGGATGGAATCATAAGCAAAAAACCTTAAGATTGATAATGCTTTATTCTTACTGTTAAATAAGTTACAATTTCGATGAGCTAAAAGCTCCGTGTGACATTTAGAAATGTCTGTCTGTGCTGGGGCTTCAGCACACAATAACTAGATGATTTTATTAGAATTTGGTGTATTTTATTCTAAACAGTAATAAATTGTGGCCATTTATCTCCTTTTATATAGGCCTACTTAACACGGATCTGTTGTGATTATGAAGTTGTTTGTTAACATTTATGTTACAATAGATCGTTTAGAGGGTTTAGGTTTAAAAATTTTATATTTATTTTTATATTTAGTTGCCAACCACACTTGCCAGTGTAGCTACATTAAAGTCTAACGATTGTTTGTCGGTAATTGGTTTGTTTTTAGTTAAGCAAGTACCAAATAAATACAGGCCTCAGTGAATGATTAAATGCTGCATTTTGTCTAAACGGCCATTTAATACGGTCGTAAACAAAAGGGACTTCACAAAGGACGATGTGCTTAATGCGCTGATCACAGAAAAAAGGGCAACTGGTGATGTATGTATTATGAAGAAAAACTCATACACGATGAAAACATTCCGATAAACAACAAGAGAACAGGTCTCACTGAAGCTGGTTTGTATAGGAAAAGCAAAGCATTTTTACTAGGGTATAAATATAAATCATTCACATAGGCTACCACGCCTCCAACACGCAGAAACCTTGGCTTGCAGTTCCCTAATTTGTGTCTCGCGGGGGTTATGATTGCTGGACCGTACCAACTCGGCACAAGGAATGGGGGTGCGGATGAGCGGAAGATAGACTGCGGGGGGGGGGGAGGGCAGAGGAAATGCTCGCCGATAAGTTCAGCACCTGGACAGCGACCCGCAGGAGGCTCGTCTGTCCTGCGGTGACTTTTCAGCTGCGTGAGGAGGAGCGATGCGGATGAGCGGCGCGCGCTGAGGCCCGTCTGCTGGACCGCGGCTGCTGTCGTCTTGCTGGGCGCTATATTAGTAGCGGTTCGCACCGCGTACTGCTGCAAGAGAGCCTTCGGATCAGGGCGCAGAGGCAGCGTCCCCTTCGCTCGCTGCCTGCAGGACTGATCGGGACCGTGTTTTTGCTAAGCGGGGGGGCACTTTCGGGGGAAACGGAGCGGGGGACTCGCGTATTTCTTTGTTCCGAAGTGAAAGTGCGAAGATGCCGTGTCCTGGATGGAGGATTGCGCTATTGCTGTGGACGCTGAGCCGCATCCGCAGCTCCGGCGCGGCGCTTCCAGCATCCCGTAAGTGCAGATCGGCCGCCGCACTTTGCGCTTTAATGCGTCGCAGGATGTGTACGAGGCAGCCATGGGTCCCGGCACCGCTGCTCGGGCTCTTTCTTTGTTATACGTGCGTGGATGCCTGCTCGCCTGAATTAAACCTGTCACTTTCATGCACTTCGCCGTTTATTATTATTATTATTGTTATTATTATTATTATTATTAAGAAGCCCAGCCCAGTGTCGGTGCCGCCGTGAATGAAACTGAATTGATTTTTACGAATCTGGTTTTAGATTTCCTGACATTTATTTATTCTTTACAAAACAATCTAATTTTGCATTGGCAAGCCTGTCTTGGTTATGTGATATATAAGGTGCCCGCATGAAACCCATTTATATTACATTGTTATTTGCCTTCTTTAAGTCAGTGTTTAGACTTTTGTTGCTAGATAAATATAAAAGGTCTCTTTTGATGTTACGTGCATCCCAGTGTGGAAGCGCAACTTTCTACTAGCGGCCAGTCAAACCTCACACTCGCGTCGCCCGAAAGACGCTGATTTACAGCCGCTTCTCTCGTAAACTTGGTTTGTTGTTGTACAAGCAAGTGATTAACGTGGGATTTCAGACACATTAGCTCCGTGCGAAACGATAACGAAACTTTCAATGATTTTGATATTTTATTACATTGTAATAAACGTGGAGATCTTTTTCTTTATTGTTCCCATTGCTGTTCATTGCATGCTTTCCCAATCTGTTGTGTATTAAAAAAACGAACAGCTGCTCCTATCTGGGGACCAAGAGAAGTGGGTGACACGTTTGTGACTGAGCATTTTTGTACAATATGACCACTAATTGCAAAACATGACCGTAACGCCTGGGGCGTCGTTTGTAACCTTAAAAGCATATGATATCATACATTTATAGCTTTTGTTTCTGTAATTAATGTGTCACAGGTCTTCCGGTTTAGATGTGCTATGTGGTCTTTGTGTTTTAAAGAATATACAATGTTAAAATATATTACAGGGGAACTTAATTACTAAAATCGCGATTATAGCTGAAGCACGGTCCCTCCTTTCATTCGGATATAAGCAGATTTCTAGAACTTTTTAAATGTTTGATCTTTTAAAACGCACCTCTCCAAACACCGAGATCCTCCTTTTGCACACCAAAAAGACTCTCTGCGTGTAACTTAATATGACTAAAAAGCAAATGGTAACTGAATGGGATACGCGCTCGCTGTTAGTTCTGTGCCTTAAAGTGAGACGCAGAAAGCGGGCTTCATCGCTTTCTTTGTGGGTTTTGTATCGTTGCGTTTCATCGCGCCGTATTGCCCTGCGTTATGATCTGCCATACATCACGAATAGTCGCCTACATTGCTCATTTAATGAATGATAAGCTTTTTTTCAGCCATCTAAGCAAAACTATGTAGCAAATGCTGTTTTATCATTCAGCTTGTTTTCTTGCACCTGCCTCCTTAGTGTTTGAGTTGTGCATATTGATTTATGTTTCAAAGCACTTTATGGCCCGCAAACACGTTGGATATTAAGGAGCCCCAGACGCCATTGGAGCGTTTCCTGCAAGGCTGACCAGCTCCACACCACTTCCCATCTGCTGAGCCCCTCAGTGTGCGTGCCAGGCCGGCTGGAGGCTTATTGATGCCGGAGACTGGCATCCGCTAAGGCACCTACAGGTTTTACCAGCGAGGTTGCTCCTTGCGTTCCTTTCGATATCACCTTCCTAGAGACGGTGGCATTACATAAACCTGTTATTACGCGTGTGTGGACTGCCAGCATTCGCAGTTCATATTATTTTAGATATATCATTACCACAATCCTGTAATTTTCAATATGAACTCTTTTTTAATAATTATTTGTGTGTTTTTGCATCACGCAAGGAAACGAGGTGCTGATAGCTTATCCCGGACCGCAGATCGCTTCTTTAAAGTGGCGTTAATCTAAGGGTGGGGATGGGGGTGGGTATTGTTTGTCTGGGGATCTGTGTCACCTCACCCCACCCCAGCACACCGGAGGCACCGCGGTGACAGCCGGAAACGGGGGACCGAAAGAAAGCTGAATGTGGACAAGGAGCGGCTCCGCCATCTGTTTCCTGCGTCGCAGGTTACTCTCCGACCCCCGTGTAAATTGAAAAGCTTCCATCCACCTGGTCCTCTCAGAATACAAAAAAAAATAAATAAAATGTTGCACGGCATTATGAGGGACACCTAAAACTTTCTTGCTTTAGAGAACTTCCAGGACTCATTTCCTTCAGTTACAGACACACCTTAGACAGAGACACCAGGTGGCTGGACTGTCCTGCAGACGGAGGACAGACATGCCTGTCTTTACTTATAGGTCATTCTTTCTCTTGTTGCCTGTTTTCCATCAATTTTCCAAATAAATATGTTTATAAGATTCTCTTAAGATCTGCTAGAGATTTTGGGCTCCATGAAAGCATATCATATGCCCCCCCCCCAACCCAGCAAAAGCAATCATGATCTTAATTTTTAATCTCAATTTTTGGAACACCCCCCCCCCCCCATACAGCCCACCTGGTTATCATTAACGATAGCCTAAATTAATTAATTACCAGGATGAGTGTAGTGAGCATGTTTCATATGTCCAAATAGCGTACCGTCCCGTGATTGTGACTGTGTGTGACTGTGTGAAACTGTGCGTGACTGTGTGAGACTGTGCGTGACTGTGTGAGACTGTGTGTGACTGTGTGAGACTGTGCGTGCCTGTGTGAGACTGTGCATGACTGTGTGAGACTGTGTGTGACTGTGAGACTGTGCGTGACTGTGTGTGACTGTGCATGACTGTGTGTGACTGTGAGACTGTATGTGACTGTGTGAGACTGTGTGAGACTGTGTGTGACTGTGTGTGACTGCTTTGGTGAGATTCGCTCAGGCAGAGCTGCGGTAATGCAGTTGACAGGGTCATTGTATTACCTGCATGGGGCTAAAAGGGCTTCCCATGTCACTGCAGGAATGACCTAAGAGAGAGCCCAATCCGGACGGGACGCCTGTGGTCCGGTCCATGTCTAAGACTGTTCCATTACATGCTGTGTGCGGCCGCCATCTTCACCTGATTACAGCTGTGGTCTTGCACCCCAGGCTGTCATGATTTCCAGTTTTACTTTTGTTAAATTACAGTAAGGCACTTTTAAGTTAATTGCCCACTGTGTGTCCACTATAAGATTGATTTATTGCTGCTGTGAGGAGCCAGGTGTTTAGCTGGAGCACATTAAGACAGTGGGACCCACAGCCATGTGACTCCGGCCTCTAACAAGCAGAAAAATGCACGCTGCGTGCAAACGTCGCTGCTGGCATGTAATTGGCATGTCATTTTCTAAAAGCAATTACTGGCTGCCATCCCATACAGGGTGAGCCCCAGCCCTGTACCCGCTGTAACGTCCCATGCAGTATGAGCCCCAGCCCTGTCCCTATTGTAACGGCCCATGCAGTATGAGCCCTAGCGCTGTCCCTGTTGTAACAGCCCGTGCAGTATGAGCCCCAGCACTGTGCCCACTGTGTCATCCCATGCAGTGTGAGACCCAGCCTTGTGCCTGCTGTAACGTCCCATGCAGTATGAGCCCTAGCACTGTTCCTGTTGTAACGGCCCATGCAGTATGAGCCCCAGCACTGTGCCGACTGTAGCATCCCATGCAGTATGAGCCCCAGCCCTGTGCCTGCTGTAACGTCCCATGCAGGGTGAGTCCCAGCCCTGTGCCTGCTGTAACATCCCATGCAGGGTGAGCCCCAGCCCTGTGCCTGCTGTAACGTCCCATGCAGGGTGAGCTCCAGCCCTGTGCCTGCTGTAACGTCCCATGTAGTATGAACCCCAGCACTGTGCCCGCTGTAACGTCCTATGCAGGGTGAGCACCAGCTCTGTGCCTGCTGTAACGTCCCATGCAGTATGAGCCCTAGCACTGTCCCCACTGTAACGTCCCATGCAGGGTGAGCACCAGTCCTGTGCCTGCTGTAACATCCCATGCAGTATGAGCCCCAGCACTGTGCCCACTGTAACGTCCCATGCAGGGTGAGCACCAGTCCTGTGCCTGCTGTAACATCCCATGCAGTATGAGCCCCAGCACTGTGCCAACTGTAACGTCCCATGCAGGGTGAGCACCAGTCCTGTGCCTGCTGTACCGTCCCATGCAGTATGAGCCCCATAACTGTGCCCGCTGTAATGTGGGCTAGACTCTAGGTCTCCCATAACCCAGCCAGGATGAGTAGGTAGGTGTTGGACGGAGAGAAGGGTCTGTCTGCAGATTGTGTCTCAGGTACTTTTCTAAATCGCATAAAGGTCATTTTTCTCAGGATAGCTTGATGGCATAAACCTACCTAGATTATAAGATAAAGACTGATTATTTTTGCAGCTTATTTATTATCTCAAATAATTATTTTCTGTTCAATTCGATTTTATTGGATGAATTCTACCTGGTTATACATTCACCATGGCGTTTGTCCTCAGTTCATTTCTTGTTGAAGAGTTCAGTCGATGTTAAACGTCCCAATTTGTGGCATGACATCACTATGAAGTGGGCGTGTCTAGTAGTGGGTGTAACTTTTACTGGGCGTTTCTTGTAGTCATGCTGGCTGCAGATGGACACTATTGTGGATGGATGGATGGATGGATGGATGGATGGATAGACAATGAACAGAGAGGAGACTCAGAATTACAGGTCGGAAGTGCAGGGCTTTGAGCTGATCTTCTGACAGTGATAGTGAGTCGTTTCACAGAATACGCCCACTGATCTAACTGAACTTTATTTTTAACACATCACTCTGTAAGATGCACACACACACACACACACACACACACACACACACACACAGACACACACACAGTAAGGGAGAGAGTGAGAGATCATGCTGGCATTTCAGTGTAAAGGTTTATTAAACCACCAGCAAACGTGTCTATATGCTGCATGTAGTCGTAAGCTTATACGTCGGAGGTGGGACCAAATTGATTTCTGAATAAATTACAGTACATTAAATGTTTTTAAAAATACATTGTATTATTCTAGAAAATGCATTTACTCCTCAGACACTGTCAGTATAGACTGAGCGATGTCCCCATTATGTCCTAATTACATCTGTACTGCTTTATGTACTTATTCATTAGTCTGGATAAAAGTATCGTATGGTCCTTATAGTTAATAGTATCAGGATAAGCATGTATTGCTTTTTTGCCGAAAATGCTTAATTTCTTCTTTAAAATGTACGTTGCTTTATTAACTTGGATAAAATTCCATGCTGTGATGTTGTTATTTCATATTCCTACCGAGCATTTACCGACAGTTCTGCTTAGAGACAGGGAAGTTTGAGCCGTCGTTTTTCATTTCACCCCGCTGCTTCCAGCCTGGGCGCTCGAAAGTGATGCGTATCGGATGGCTGATGTCTCACGGAGATTGGCAAGGTGGCTGGATCCTGTCAAGCCACATCTACTGCATATACCACATAAAAGATAGAGAGAAAAATGTGAAAATATGGATAAAATATGCGGAGCACAGTACGGTTAGGAGTCCACCTGTCTGCTAGAGGGCACCGCCTCTCAGTTTCAGGACTTTTCAGTGTATCTTAGGCTTAGGGGGCTTTTGGGATCCGCTTTTAACATGCATGGAGCTCAGTATTAATCCTCGGCTCCGGAATCTGTACCTTAGCTTTGGAAAGCCAGTGTTTCTTTGCGGTTTTTGAGTATCTCTAACTGGCTTCGGCTTTCAGCCAGACAGACCGGCTCTCCAGTTCTCAGTATTTAAGATATGCTCTATTCACATTAACCATGCAATTATATATGCTAATGAATATTGTTTGTTTGCAGTGAGAGGGGGACCTGCGGCTGGGGGTCACCGGGAACCGGCGTTAGCTGCATGACATTTCTTTGCCTCCAGTTTAAGTCTTGCATGGGATTGACTAAGAGCTCCCAGAAAAACAGCATTAAATGATTTAAAAACAGAAAGACATTAACCTTTGCTGGCATCTCCCAAGCGCTGGCATCTCCCACACCGAAGATGCTCAGCAGAGCGGCTGTCGGTCTGCAGCCCCGGGGCTGATTTACCTCTCGGGTCCCTCATCGCCAACCGAACTGCGGGCTGATCGCATCCCGGCCCGACTGAATATTCATGGCCAGGATTGTGCCGGAACATTATAAGGCGGCTCCTGCAGCGTCAGCCTGGTCGCGGAGCCTGAGCGAGCTAATCAACGGATAAAAGCCTGGCTGAAAGGGTTTTAATATATTTATCTAATGTCTCTTTAACGAACTGCCGGGTGTTGCACTTTGCAGTGAATTTTGCTAAACTTATAATTTTTCTGGACCATGAACTAATTTGTCATTTCCTGCCAATGCGGCGGCAGCTGGTAACACCGGCTCAGGCGCGTTGCCGACACGCTCCGGTTATCTCCGCGGGAGCGCGCCGCCGACACGCCGGCCGCCTCGCCGGTATCAGCCCGGTCCAGCCGTGCCGACCGGCCACATCGCTGGACGCCGCGGTGCCGTTCGCTAACACCGCCTCCGTGCCGTCATTGATCCTTTTTATTGCAAAATTCTCATTAACTGCTTGTGTTGGGATTTAGCCTTTCCGGCTTTGCCAGGTGCAGTTTGTATTGGATATAAACGGCTTAGCTGACCGCTGCAGGTCCGAAGCAGAAGGAAACCTTGGATTTATTTTGCCCCTAATCCCTGTCTGGAAAGACAACCATAATTTTATTCGAAATCTTTATAACACAATATGAAATAAGCAGTAGCCATTTAAACGGCAGCACTGGCTCTGGGTAGAGATACTAGCACCACAGACAAGAAAGTGAGGAAAGAGCAGAACAGACGAATCACTCCGGGCCCCTTAATTAAGGTGCCTTTAGATTGACCCTTAAGTTATCAGGCTTTGCACAGATTTGTGTATTCACTGGTCCTTTTCCCAAAACTGTCGCTTTTCACACATATTCCATTCAAATTCATTTTAATTAAATGTCCAGTATTTTAAGAGAACATCCTGATTCAAGCCTCGATGTGCTGCTACCTGTCCACGGTACTTTCTTATCAGCAGCGTCCGGCTCGCATATGGTGGCCAATTTTCCAGATTGAGGATCTTTACTGGCCGTATGCAGTAGCTGCATTGAAACTCCCGCTCATTCAGCCACACTCGGCTTCAAAGAGAAGTGCCGAGTATTACAGATCATCCAAAACGAGGCAGTATGCTGATGAAATGACCGCGCTCCTTACACTGAGAGTAATTTTGTGTTTTGCCTTGTGGAAGACGCCTCTCCAGTGGACCCTTCTGAAGAGAGGCATCATTTAATTGGCAAACAAATAAACAATGAAAAGAAATTTACAGAAGCTGCACCTGGAGAGAGACTTAAAACTCTCGGGCGTTTAATTGGGGGTAATAATTGTTTCTCCTGCTTAAGTTTAATAGGTAACAACCCCTAGAATGAAGGAAGCCTTTAGCCTTCCACGAGGACATCTGCGGTAGCGATTTTCCTCCGAAACTCGTGGTTTTTCATGCTTTATGTGTCATTCGCTCCCAGGCCTTGTCAGTCCGCTCCTCCAGACCTGGGCTTTATCTAAGGCAGACAGGTGGCCTCTCGATAGTCGCAAGGTCTGTCGCAAGCATTAATCAAGCAATAGCAGAGCATTAAGCGGGCCTCTGCCGTGAGCTCTCCATCGGCCTTTCAAACGTTTGAATTCCGTCCATTCATCTTTGTACTGCTTATCTCGGTCAGGGTCGCAGGGCTGTTCCAATCATCAAGTCAGACATTTCTAAACAATCAATGGTCTTGCTCTCGAAAGACACATTTCGGAACTGTCGCTCTTTAGCAAAGTTCTCAGCAGCTCCTGGGAAAGTGGATCATGCTGCTCTGCATCACTCGGGTTTCGCTCCAAGCCCGTGAGACCTTGTCCCGGTGACACCGCTGTGGAAGAGGGATGTGGAAGGAACTTTTCGTAGCAGAATAGAACTCAGTAAGTTTCTACACAGAAAGATAACAAACTTTTCTATTATTTTTATACCTACGAATACAATTTACTTGCTGTTGAAGAAATTTTAAACGATTGTATGTTTTCCTTTTTCTCAAACGAAGCCTCGTACAGCTTTGTAACAGAGCAGAGGTATATCTAAGCAGTCGGGGTCTAAGTGCCATTAATGGCTTCATGTTGGTTCCTTAGGTTGTATGGGAGCCGCCCATTAACTCACTGGCTACCCTGGGAAATTAGTGGGTCTCCTCTCTCACCCACGGGAGACGAGATTCCGGAAGGAAGCCGTCGTCCCGCGCCGGGGTTCCCGGGCAGGCCGAGAGAGGGGCCCACTATTTTTAGCTCTCAGTACGGCAGTATTGGGCCGAGGCGTCTGGCGGGCATAATGGGAGCTGCGGGGCCTGGCGGCGGGGCGGGCGGGATCACCTGTGGATCAGCAGCGCAGCGTTGCATAGGCTGCGGGACAGTGGCTTTGCTGGCATGCAGCTCTGCTTGCTAATATGCCAACGACAGACTATTTGTATAGTGCATTTTGATGGCTGCTCCGGGCCGGCTCTTAAAGTGGGGGTTTCCCGGGCTCCGGAGTGCCACCCAGGGACCTGACAGCTGTGCCTTTGTACGTGGGGCGATGGTGCAGTGGCTGGTATTTTTTTTCCCCATACCTTTTAGGACTTAGGTTCGAGTCTCGGCCCCCAATCTTTGTGTGAGGTGTATGTAATTGTGGGGTTGCCTCTGGGTCTGGGGGGGGCCGCCCCCCCCCGCGGGGGGGGGGGGGGGGGGGGGGGGGGGGGCGGGGGGGGGGGAGGCGGGGGGGGGGGGGGGGGGGGGTGGGGGGGGGGGGGGGGGGGGTGGGGGGGGGGGTGG
>JAODJX010001845.1:0-22234 GCA_026776945.1 Isichthys henryi
CGCCACGGTAGGCAGCTGGTTACCTCAGCTCCCAGTCTTGTCATCTGTCTGGAGCTGTGATAACACTCTAATTTCCCGACTGTGGGATCAATAAAGTTCTATCTACATGTAGTCTTTGGGCAGATGACCTTATTCAGGAATAAAGACTGTTCACTAGTTGGTGGCCCACCTGTTACACTGCTGCTGTAACATACAGCTAATGTCACTTACAGTGGGATAATATATGCTGTTTGAAAGCTCCCTGACCCCATAATGACACAGATTTCATTCTTGGGAGTAGATATTACACATTCCAAGACTTAGGGATTTACATCATAAAGTCTATAATTGTTTTTTTCCCATTTCCTGTGATGGTTCATGTCCAGAGCTTGCTCACCTAAATAAGAGGAATTCTCTATACCCCAGTTATTTAATGTGGCAAAGAGGAGTGCCAAGGATAAATAAATTGATCTCTTTGATTGTTTAACCAAAAGGATTTGAAACTACTATGGTTTTTAGGCCCCATTGGTTGCCTGATTGTAAAACTATTTATACTAAATACTGGTATACTAACTACAGTCAGTTTCAATTATCAAAAAAGTGCCCCATGTGGTACAGGTAATGGGTCCTGAAAAAGTCTCATATTCTTGAACATATAAAAACTTCTAATTTATATTTCAGATTTTTCTAATTTGTGGATATATATATATATGATTTTGAGATTAAGCATGCTATGTTGCAGGCTCAGGAGGTTGTTTAACATACTTTTTTGATAACAGTGTGGCAGTATGAGATTCAATTCCCTTTTATAAAGTGTACTGGATCTCATATTGCTGCAAAATAGAATCTGAAAGATGCAGGCAAGAACCCCGCCTACAATGACATCATCAGGACCCAGTTGGCTGAGATGTGCCAGTAGATTATTTAAGGAAGAGCTGTGTCTAGAACATCCAGAAGAAATCCCAGGGACACACATGACAGAATTTCTTGTGAAAGGATCTATATACCCGCGTTCTTTACAATCAAAAGAGGACTAAGCACCTTATCTAAAGGAATTGTGCTTTACCTGTCAGGTGTAAGCTAAACTTTACTTTGATTTTAATTTTCTTTTGTCAACTACAGAGGCATTGTTTATTTGATAGTGAATTCAGAATTTTTCATAATGTTTAAATCTCATTTTGTTGGTATTTGTATATTCAAACTTTATTTTTATATAATGCAGAAATGCATTGTTTATTTCCATTTTCCATGCATTTTTGATATCTAAGGTACAGGTTGCATAGTTGGGACTTATTGACAATTTTTTATTTATAATTTTTTTCCTTCTGCTGATCTTCAATCAAGCAGTCTACAACTGTATTAATAGATCTAAATATAACAATGCTGCAATTTCCTTGACTGGACAAAAATAACTTGTTTTTATTACTTTTTTTGTTATTCTGTTATATTTCAAAATTTTAAATGAACTGTATATGTGACTAGATAGATACATACATATATACATTTTATCTAGTAATGGTTTTTTGTAACTGTGTGGGTTTAGAATTTAGTATTACATTTTTCAAGATATCAAGTGACACTGTCTTTCTTTGTATTTCTTTTATCTGCAGGTTTGATTACCATGTCAGTTATGCTTGCTGTCATACATCTTCTAGGTATGCAATAATATAACGTCGTATAAATAAACACAGGGGACAAACAGAAAAGAAGCTATTAGCTCAACTAATGAAAGATATCTAATTTGGATTTATTTTTAAATATTTATTCATCAGTTGAGGTTCAATGACATTTTTATTTTCAAATAGGTCTTTTGTCTCTGACACGCAAAACATTTGGATCAGAGCCCAGTGGTTAGTATTCTTTAAATTTACATTTTTTATGATTATTAACATGTGGTGTTTTTATCTCCCATTAATATGCATAAAATAATTAGAGTCATCTATTATTTAAAAATTAAAAGTAAAATGCATCTTAAAAAAAAAAGTGGAAAATGGTACAGACAAAATTTCAAGAGATGAACATTAGCTATAGGGGTGCCTTTTATTACGATAAAAACATTTATACAATTTTAACTGCAAAATATATACTTTGCATTCTTTAATGTATACAATAACTTAGTGGAGGAAGTATTTTTATCTTTAAATGTCTGAATTTCAATGTAGCAAAAAAAATTTCCTATTGGTATAGCCGTAAGAATTAAATGATGTTGATGGTTTTAATTTACGTAATCGTCTTCAATAGTATGTCATAAAATATCTTGCAGTACCAACGCCCATTACCTGTATGACCCGTGGCACCGACTTGGCAGAAGACCGCCCTCTAGTGGCTTGCCCCTCCAATTGTGCAGTCTGGCAGGTCTCCGTGTTCGGTTCAGGGGTTTATGCTTCGGTCTCCAGTGTCTGTGGAGCAGCTATACACAGGTAAGAGCAGTCATTTTCAAATGAACAAACAAAAAATACACATATCTGGAAATCATCTGAAAATTTGTATAAAAAGTAGTCTACAAATACAAAGATAAAATACTACAAATATTAGAAAGCATCCATCCATAGAGTTTCTAGGATAGTGGAGTGTATGCCAGGCAACACAGAACACAAAGTGTGTCTTTGGACTGCAGGAGGAAACCTGCTCATAAGGAGAACAGGCAAACTGTACAGACAAAGAACAGAGGCAGGACTTTCTCTGAGTGCTGGAAGCAGGAGTTGATAAAGTAGTCCTCTGCAAGCCAGCATGCAACCGTATTCAAAACCCAATGAAACATTCATGAAAACTGAATTTACATTTAAGTTTCACATTTGTGGTTACAAATGTTCTCTGTCAAATGGCATAGAAATCATTATAAACTGAGCAGCCATAGATTGACATTGTACTGTAGATGCTAGTCTTTGTGTTGAAATAAAAAAAAATGAATTCCAACATAAATGTAGAAAAGTGTTAGAAAATATTACGTAAATACAATTCCTCATATTTATATGAATTTATATAAATTCTATTAAGTGATAACCAGACATTTGACCGATATATTAGGTTATTAATATTACCATAGTTGCACAGTATTTTGCAGAATATGGAAATATTTTATTAAAATACGGTAACAGTCTTCTGGGGAAGAGAAAAAGGCAGCTAAAAAGGATTTCAGAGAGAAAAATAAAAAACCGTAAGGGGAAAAAAACAACAAAAAAGTTCTTAAGTTATTGACTATATCACACATAACATAAACATAACATAAAGTCTGTCATATGTATTTGTATTTTAAAGATAAATGAAGGCTGAAAGGTAAATATTTGTTTGCATTCCAATATAAAAGAGTATTATCATCTTTCTGAAATCAGACTTTTGGAGCTTTTAAATCCCTGTGTTCTGAATAGGACTTTGACATCAGTAGACTGAAGCCTTTTGCTGAAGGCAAAACTTAGGTTAAAACTTAGGGGATATCGTGCATTCACTGTTGAAGGCCCAACATTATGGAACAATTATCCCCTGCACATTCAGCAGGCACGTACATTATACACGTTTAAAAACTTGCTTGGTTAAAAACCCATTTTTATTCTTTGGCTTTTAATTAAATATAGGAGCTATCTAGTGTCATGACGTTTGTGTGTGTGTTTGTCCTCTTTGCTTTTATGATTTGTACAGCACTTTGTGTCAACCTTGGTTGTCTGAAATGTGCTATAGAAATTATCTGAACTTGAACCTGAAATGCTTAAAAATCTGGAGGGGAAAGTGGTTTGCCTTCAAAGCAGAGCTCTCCAGTGCTCTCTTGCAGTGACGCAGCTGGCACTTAATTCCCATCACTCTCGTTACAGCCAGTTGCATCAAGTTAGCAGAGGGGTTGAATTTCGGTGCTGCTGAGATCACCAATAAGCCAGGGCTCTGCTGCAGGCTGTCCTGATATTAATCTGCCGATTAGCCGTGACATTTTCCATTCTGCGAAATGCATATTTATATGTATCTATACATACATATATACATACATAATGCTTTCCTATAATAATGGCTAAAAACTTCTTAAATGATAAAAAATTTGAACCGTGCAGCATATAAATCATTAATGATATTTGAGAATCTTACTATTAATAATTTAATTATTTAGCTATTTCCTGGATTTCATTTGTATTGTTGTTTTGTATTTTTCTCTGTGGAATTCAGTGGTGTGATTACCACAGCAGGAGGTTCTTTGAAAATCCAAAAACTACCAGGAAGAGAAAACTATCTGGGTTCATTCTCAAATGGAGTCAAGTCTCAGCCGCTGGCCCGATGGACTGCATCATTCTCTGTGCACAGTTGGTGGAGCTATATATCTTTATACTTTCCTTGTTTGAAATAAATAGCATAGTCCCATATTTACTGGATTATAAAATGTTTTTTTTAAGAAAGAAAGAAAGAAAGAAAGAAAGAAAGAAAGAAAGAAAGAAAGAAAGAAAGAAAGAAAGAAAGAAAGTGTGTTACTCTGTGTGTCTCTGTTTTGCCTTTCAGAGTCGGAACCCCTGGAGGTCTCTGGCCAGACGAGCACCGCTGTCTTGCTCAAATCTGAGCCAGGTATACTGAGGTCTTTGTGCTTATCAATCAATAGCTTTCCAAAGCTGTGAAAGTTCAGTACTAATTGGTCAAAAAATGGAGTGGATTTTAACATAACCTCTGAACTGGATTGTCCATTTCCATTATCAGATTTCCCATTCCCATACAAATACAAATAAAAGAGGCAATACAATTCCAACTTTGCAAGTGAGAGTTTGGTTGAGCAGGTGGGCTCCCCAAAAACATCACCAGAAATGAAAAGTTGGGAAGCTCCCTTTATATACCGAGTTATATAAATATAAACAATCTGTTGATCATTATTGCCACTTATTTACAATATTATGATCAATGTTGACATTTTTATTACTGCCATCATAATTATCCTGATTAGTTTACAAAGGTAAACTTAAAGACTATAGTCTATGATTTACATAACCTTAATTATAAATGCAAGCAGTATTAATGTTCTTGACATACATATTTATTATGCATATTCAGAGAAAACAATAGAACCCACAATTATATTTTCTCGCAGCAAAAAAACCTTTGAAGAAGACTGTGAAAAAGCCACCCTCCAATGGAAACAGAGGTATTCTTTCATATATTAAAAAATATTATTTAAAAAATTAATTCAGGTTCTTTTTAAATATATTGTAGGTTCAATCGAGTCCAGCTATTTTATGTTATTTCATGTAACTTTTCTGTCTTAGCAATGTGAAAAACAATAATATGATTTTAAATAAATTACTATGCCATGATGTTTGAATATTTGTGTTTGAACCAGGATATTAACAGGAAAAAGTTTCCTGTTTTTAAATAGTGGTCACCCTCGAGAGTGCATAGATTCATAAAGAGGAGAGAGTAGCAACAGTAATAAACTGCTTTTCTTTGTTAGACTGCCAGGTGGACATTGCCATGCTGCTGGATGGCAGCCACAATATCGGACAGCGTCGCTTCATCTTACAGAAGAATTTTGTTAGCAAGCTGGCACTGATGCTGCGGGTTGGGCCAGACGGACCACACGTCGGGATGGTGCAGGCCAGGTTCTAGCTGCTCCAAGTTAACACAGAGAACTGGCACACAGTGTCTTCCCAGTAATATTGATAGGGTCTAGATTTATCGCCATTATTACAAACTAGATTCTTTCATCAGCTTGGAAACTGAATACGTTAACTTATTAAAAAGGATGGTATATAAATTAAATGGGCCAGAACACAAGTACTGATTATATAAAATGTGCCTGAAGAAGTGGATATATAGAAAGTTAACTATGAATTAGGTAACATTTGTGTTTATTTCCTGTGTATGGCTGAGCAGGTGTAAAAGATACATGCAGATAAAGATAGAAAATTTTAGTTAGAATACTGACTTCTTACAAATAAAACACTTGTGGAATGCAAATTATTACAGAATTGAAATGGTGCGTAGGTCGATACGCCCACAAATGTGTTTTTTCTTATTGGGAAACTGAGCAAGAGGTTAATACATACACACACACACACACACATACACACACACACACACAGGTTTGTAATTATATCATTGTGGGGACTCTCCATTCATTTCTATGGGGAAAAGACTAATCCCAACATGACCTACCCAGCCCCACAATGTAATATAAGCATAATACACATACACACAAACACATATATATAAAAAACAGGTTTTACAGTATGTTATGGATATTTGGTCTCCACAGTGTGGTAAATACAAGCCCACACCAGAATGTATCTGTCAAATTGTGATTACTTGGTGAACATTATGTATTTGACTAATGCCATGTGTTTTTCTTATATTTATTCATTTCCAGTGGAATACCAGTGACTGAATTCTACTTGAACAACTTCACTCAACCAAAGGATTTGATTTTTGCAATCAAAGAGATGCCATTCAGAGGTGGAAATACCAACACAGGTCAGTCTTTCTGCAGCATGAGCTTTAGCAGAAGGTTTCCCAAATGTGCACTACAATTTATGTATGGATTTTTTTTTTTTTTTATTTCACAAACTTTTTCCTGACAGTTACCACTTACTGGGTACAAAATGATTCTGTCTTACCCGTTTGGGTAAATGATGCTTTCTGTAGGTAAGGCCATGAAACACACAGTGGATAGTTTTTTCACCTCGGAACGTGGAATCAGACTTGGATTCCCTCGCGTGGCCGTGATCTTCGTGGATGGGTGGCCTTCTGATGACCTAGAGGCAGTTGCTACACGGGCCAGAGAAACAGGAGTCAATGTCTTTGTGGTGACAGTGGCCAAGCCTACTGCTGAAGAGATGGGGATGGTGCAGGACAAAGGCTTCGCTGAGAAGGTAAGCATGTGTACAGGGAGACATTAATGGAAAATATAATGCAGTCAGAACTTTTAGAAACACTGAACACCAGGCTTTTCTTTTCCTTGTACATGTACACATGTTATCTGACTTGAGAACACAGCAGTGATGAAGCTATAGTAAGACACAGGCATTCAATACACTGTCAGTAAGAACAGCCAAATCACAGTACTTCCTATGCCATCCATCAAGTGCTATACTATTATAAAAAATATTAACATCCATTTGGGGTTATGGATTTAAAGGGGATTAAAGACAGCCTTCTTTTGCAGTGTTATGTATGTAAGTATATATAGTGTTGTATAATTTATATTTAGTATCATTTAGTTGATGGTTGATTTTGATGATTTAAGTAATGTAAAAGTCAGTGCCTACATATTTAGTTGCTGTCATTCCTGAAATACTTTTTATTTTCTGAAATTTGTGCAACTGAGGTATTTTCACAGTAATCAAATGCCGTAGTTCATAATGAATATATGCTTGTGTATTTGTACTACTGATGTTATAAAAATAATTTATGCTTGTATGTCTTGGGCTCTAGGCAGTATGCAAAGACAATGGCTTCTTTACCTTCACCATGCCCACCTGGTTCAGCACCAACAAGTTCGTCAAGCCACTAGCACAGAAACTTTGTATGACTGACCAGATGTTGTGCAGCAAAACTTGTTTCAATTCAGTCAACATTGGTTTTCTCATCGATGGCTCAAGTAGCGTAGGTGATGGAAATTTCCGGCTGGTGCTGGACTTCCTGTCTGACATAACTGATTCTTTTGAGATCTCTGATATCGGTTCCCGAGTGGCCGCTGTGCAGTTTACCTATGACCAAAAGATGGAGTTTGATTTCAACAAACACCTATCAAAGAATGATGCCCTGGCCGGCATAAGAGGCATCCGCTACATGAGTGGAGGGACAGCCACAGGGGATGCTTTAAATTATGCTGTTTCCAGTCTCTTCTCCCCTCGAAAGAGTGGCAAACACTTCCTGGTCATTATCACAGATGGGCAGTCCTATGATGATGTCAGAGCCCCAGCAGTTGCTGCCCAGAAGGCAGGTGAGTACTCTGGCAATGAATTGACCTCATTTCAAGTAGTGTGGAATCTCTTGCTAAGAGCTTGTGGGGTTTTATGTCTCAGGCACTAAGCAATATGCCCAGGATATCCTTTTTAAGTGTGACACAGCACACATAAATATCTATCGATTTTATGTCATAAGCTGCACTTTTCCTCTTCATTAAACCTAAGGTATTCCTTTCATATTCCACTTACTCTATCACCATCAGGTGACAAGAATAATTGTCCCAGCAAATTGTCCTTTTAGCAAATAATAAATTATTGCATGGCACTTCTTTCTATTTGCAGGCATCACAGTGTATGCAGTAGGCGTAGCCTGGGCTCCCCTTGAGGACCTCCAAGCCATGGCATCAGAGCCCAAAGACCGCCATGCCTTCTTTACAAAGGAGTTTTCAGGCCTGAAACAGTTTTCTCAAACCATTGTCAAGGGAATCTGCAGAGACTTCACTGAGGGAAAATGAATTTTAAACTGCTTTAAACACCCTGCCTCTGAAAATTAGCCCATAAAACATTAGAAGCTTTTAAAATACTTTTTTTTCACAAACAAGTTATCAATACCTTACAACTTTTATTTACTTTATGAAAATTTAGGTTTCATTTTAAGTTTTTAAGGAAAAGATAAACCAAATGGATACGCCCAACAGCCTCACGCTACTAAAGACAAGATACAAAATCAGACTGTTGAATGTTTTTCGTGTTAGAGTTACACGGACAGAGCTAATCTACAGTTTCTGTCTGTTAATAAGATACATCCTGTAGACAAAACTTAGTAACTGAGAATATTTTCTCAAATTAGACACAACCTGTAGCCATTATACCCTTTACAAATAATATTCAACTCCAAATCTTGGCATTTTTGTTATTTTATTTATCAGTGTTGCTTATTCTTCTTGTTCTTAAGGCCAGTTCGAAAGGTTGTGTAGACCACATTATTTTTAATCACTATATGTTTGGTGTGCTACTTGGTTACATACAATGTAAAAGTAAAAAATTCTAGTTATTTTCTAAGACATTCAAAGCATTTGCTAAAGAAACCTGATTCTGATAGTTAAAATGTCCTGTGTCTGACCTACCCTGAAAGAGAACCATAACTGAAGTCCAAAGCACTATTTCTCATGTCTCATCTTAGTCTTGGCTGTTGCTGTTGATTGGGTATACAGTATATTATATAAACAGGAAGCTGTTATAGACTATGGCTAGCTTAAAAGGTCCTTCGGGAGCAAATTCTAATGATTATTCCCTTTTTCCTCTCAATTGCATTGAAGCCTATGCACATCATGTTTAGAGATAATTGTCTATGCTACCCTTCTGTATACTAAAGATAGTATATATTACAAAGGATGTTATTGTGTGCATGTAGACAATTATTTTGCATGCATACCATTTGTTCACTAATCAAAATATAAAGGGGAAATTTGGAACAAGTCTGTGTTTCTTTACTTTGTAACTTATTACACTTCTTCCAATAAAGGATATATTGTATTTTTACAACTTGACTAGTTATTGTCTTCGCTTTAAAACTAAACTTCTAAATAATTTGTTTATAGAAATCTTTCCCCATATTATTTCGCCATGAACATGATATAAGTATAATATGGTGTCTCCATTCAGGAACCAACAGATGCTCAGATTAAATGGTGGTACAGGGTTAAAACTGATATCTCATTTACTATTTGGCAAAACACCACACTTTTGGAAATGCCCCTTTTTTCCAGCATTAAGGCATATAATGCATTAGACATGTCTTTTAGATGATGCAAACCTTTTCCAAGCAACAATGACAATTTACCACAAAGGTATTTGACAGTTATCACATTATAAAAAGTTTACAAATGTGCTAATGAAAGTATTTTCTTTAAATGCATAATTTTGGAAATATTTAAAAATCACCCTAAAAGCATTTTACATTAGCTGCATAAGTCTCCTATGTGAATTTTGTTGAACCTTCCAATCTCAGTAAATTTGCTGCATTTGACAACTAACCACTCAAAAATTAAATGCTGACAAATGACTTGGTATAATATGGTCCTTTTTCTGTGTCCCTGGCACATTCACGATTTGTATTTCAGCCACAAATTATAACCACTCTGTCACGGACAAAAACAAAACAGATTAATATCCCCAACGCATTCTGCTAACACAAATGTCATTTTCAGAGATATTGTGTTCTTTTCTCAACAAAAATTCTTTTTGTTACTCAAATGTTGGTGAATTATGAATTTCATGCTAATACTTCTTTTACCAAACAAAATGAAAAGACAGTTTCCACTTAAAATTGAAAATAAGATATATATGTACATCAATTCAACTGATTTTTCTATCCCCCTGTTGTTGTCATGTGCTATGTGATGGGTTGGTGCCCCATTCTGGGTTATTAATTAACTGGATGTTTCATATTGACAGGCTGGACATGTTAAACATGACCACTGCTATTGAGACATTAGGAAAATAAGTATAAATACTTACTGAGCATACAGGAGTTGTGCTCAAACCATTGAGGGAAAGACAGCTTTTTTTTTATGTCAAACATCAAAGGGGTAGTTGCCCCATGACTGGGTGGACAGTAATTCCAAGTACACACTGAAAATGTTTAATATTCTGATGAAAAATGCAACCAACTTATGAATCATGATACTGTGGACACTAAAGGTACTCACTACTGAGAATGACAACTCTCATTATTTTCGAATCAATAACCAGTCAGTGTGGCTGGCAGAATGAATGCTAGCTCTCCAGCCTGACAATGTATTCTGATCTGACATTTAACAGGACAACTAGTTTGAGAGTAAATCATGTACATGCATGCAAATACATGACAGCAAACTCAATGGTAGTGAAAATTTGAGGCAACAATTAATTTCTGGGCAAAAAATGGGTCAAACCCAAACTGCAAACAGCTTGGGTACATTTTTGGGGGCCAGCATTTCACAGCTGGAGAAAAAGTCACCTAATGTTACATAAAGAAAGACAAATCATTAGATCTCAGCATTTTAGCATTGTGAAACTTAGTCACTGTATTCTACAGTATATTGTTCAGTTACAGCCTATTAAGTCAAACATATTAATATTAATCCTAAAAATATATTAATTTGATATGCTGCAACTTGCATAATACAGGGAACCTCAACCAGAAGTTCTATAACTAGGCAGATGGAGAATAATAGAGTGTAATAATATTTGGGAAATAATACAGAATGTTAAAGTTTCTGTAATATAAGCTTATCGGAAACCACAAAGGAATCAATTTTTTATTTCTGCAGTTCAATTAAATAAATATAGGCCTACAGTTAATGTGTAAGGCAATAAAATCTGAGTGCGGCTTCCATCATTAGTTTGCGGTACTGGATGAATCAGTAACACAAGTGGCTTCATTTTTCACATCAAAATGACATTAAGACGATGCTAGTGTAAGATCCACATTTAAAATGAAAACAAGAAAAAAACTAATTGCAACAAAATATACAAATTTTAGTCAAACACGTACTGGTACACCATTAAGTATTTATTATAGACATTTTATATACATTACTTTGACAGTTGTACTTTGCTATGTGGTACAATCTTAAAAATTTTCCATTTCATATTTCATAAAACAATCTTACAAAACTCATTAAAACTTGCAAACAGATCAGAAACTGTTGGTGGAAGACTAGAAAAAATACTTTTATTAATCATGCATTACATAAACAACAAAAACCTTTAGTTACACCAGTAATTGAAGCATGTTTGAAAATATTAGAAACAAAAGGAAACCAAAACCAAAAGGGCATATTCTGAACTGTGATTAATCAATGCTTGTTCTTAAAACCCCTTAATTTAAAAACTATTGGATGAAAAAGAAAAACTCTCTTCCTCCCCGTGCTACGTAGGCATTGATTTATTGTCTGGATCAAAATCAGACCCAATTATTAGACTTCAAATATTCATTTGCGTAATTAGTGTTCAAAAACATTTATATTAACATAACTTTCCTTGTTTTCAATCAGTTTCAATTATTGTCCGAAGGAGCCAAACCTTAAAGGTATCTTCAGGCTCATTTATGCAGCAAATAAAAAAGTAAGACTAACATATACTGAAATAAATAACAAGCCAATAGCATTAAGATGTCTAACCTGTGATAAATTAACTTGTAAATACAATAAGATGTACAAAAATATCACATAGTGATAGGATGCTGCATTTTATTTTCTTAAGAGCTCACAGGAAGCCATGAACCCTGTTTCTTTGTGTTCCTCCTAAGGTCTTCGATGATGTGATTAAGCAGTTTTAATGTAATGTTAGAGAGCATCCATAAGTCAGGACTCATCAGGTGCTTCAGTGACAGGTACAGTATAGGCATATGAAAATGGGGTAGTAAACTGAATGCCAGAGGGTTCTCTTGGGATTAATACTCCTTTTTTGATTTTTTTTTTTTTTTTGCATTTTTCTTACAATTTTTAGCACTGTCAGCACAGGCTCCATTTATATAAAAAGGTTTATAAAAATTATATATTTTTACAGAAAAATGTAATGAACTAATGCTAATGTATGTATGTATGTTATTACTTATTTAAACACTTTATTCAACATCTTTTGCGCTACATGAATGTTGACAGGGTTGTGAGTCTGAACTAATGTGTAGCCCAACAAACTGAGTGGGGGAACAGAGCCCCCAGTTCCCAGCATATCAGACAAGTCACTAAAATACATTTACAGAAACAGATTTTTGCTCAAGTCCAGTTAAAGGCTACAAATACTGGTTTCTCCTGCTTTAACTTACAGTAAATAGAGTCAGATTAATTAGTTTAAAAACTTAGGCATAACTGACATAGTCACTACCCCTGCTGAGAACATCCTCTTCCTGATACCTCGAGTGTGCAAACCAGGAAGGAGGAAGAGTACAGTTCCCATGTAGTGCCAAAACAGTACTGTTGTTACACAAGGCAGTAAAGCATTATGTCCTTTCTGTGCTCAAAGCCATTTGGGCATCAGGGAGTGTTAAACAAAAACTTTGGCCAACGCATCAGCCCCAGCACTGGCTATGAATGCCTTGGATGGGTGAAAGGCAACATCATAGATGGACTCATCAGACTTCTTTCGGTGGGCAGTAATTTCTTGCACACAGGTCTTGCTGTCCAAGTTCCAGAGACGAACTGAGCAGTCATGACCTAGGTAAGAGGATACAAATAAACAAACAAATTAGGGATGAAAGTTACCAGTGTCATGAAAAACCAGAGTGAAATTCCCAATGGCTAGTATTATGGTTTCAAATTTTAATTATCATTAAAACCATGGTTGATTACCTGTTAAATACTGTCTAGCATCAACTATGCTTAGCATGATATGTGGGTTTGTTTTATGTCAGTGAAAACATAGCAGAAGGCAATGATTTTTAATGTTAATGCACAATTGATATGGTTTTCATATGTTTATCTAAGGTATTAACTATGTTATTACCAGAGGTGGAGATTTCCAGT
This sequence comes from Isichthys henryi, assembly GCA_026776945.1. Taxonomy (NCBI): domain Eukaryota; kingdom Metazoa; phylum Chordata; class Actinopteri; order Osteoglossiformes; family Mormyridae; genus Isichthys; species Isichthys henryi. Next base: position 13,358 of record JAODJX010001845.1, read on the forward strand.
CCAGAGAGCACAAATCCAGACTAAAATTTTCTTTCAACCATATTCAAAATTTTCTTTGAATATAAAGAGTCACAGAGTACTCAACTGGTTGCTTGACACAAAGTCTTTAAGATAATTAAATTACGTTTAATGATATTAATGTTTATGAAAACAAAAGGTGCATAGTGATGGTAATTTAATTTGTGGTTTTCAATATACAACTTGATGAAATTCAGTTTGTGTTTCAGCATTTTTGAACATTTTCAGCATATTTTAACAGGTAAGGTCAGGCTGGGGAGCAAGCATTGATGCAGCAGGTTGCCGCACCCACCACATGACAAAACGTCTTGGGATCCTGGCTGGCAACCCCCCAGGCCAGACACATGGTCCAGTCCCACCACCGGAAACAGCCATCTATCTGCAGCAGCCAGGCATTTCGTGGGTGTCCCCTTGACTTGATCCAGCTGCTCAGGTCCTCAGCAATGAGGATCCTGCGAGCTGGACCACCCTCAGGGAAATGCACAACATGGACGTAGTGCTGTAACTGAAGTTCTTTCACAATGCTGGTAATGTGCCTCATTCGGAACTCCCTTAACAACCGCTCATTCAACAAAAAGTCAAACAAGCGGTATGCAAGGACTCTCCGAAAAGACAGTAACGAAGGAGTTCAGTCTTTGTCTCAGCTCACTGGATAGCCTCCATGCTCACAGCCATGCAGCAAGACGGGGAGCACTAGGACTCTAAAAACATGGACCTTCATCCTCTTGCAAACATATTGGGGATGCCACACACCCCTTTCCAGCGACCTCATGAGCCCCCATGCTCTCCCAATCCATCTGATGACTTCACAGGAAGAGTCACTAGAGGCATGAATGTTACTGTTGAAGTAAGTGAACCTCTTGATCAGGTTCTCCTTGCAGAAAGACACATTACTGATGGCTGTGCCTAAGAAATCATAAAAATTCAGGATCTTGGTTTTCATCCAGGACATTTGCAATCCCAGACACTCAGACTCCTCACTCCCGATCAGAGCCTGCGAAGAACACAGCATCGTCGGCAAAGCAAAGATCAGTAAATCTTTCTTCACCAACAGAAGCCCAACAACCGCTGCACCCCACGACTCTGACCAGCACCCAGTCCATGCAAGCATGGAACAAAGCAGGAGCAACAACACACCACAGGCAAACCCCAGACTCAAACAGGAAGAACACGAAGGTTCTCCCGCAACTCTGCACAGCACTCACAGTACCAATATACAGGCAGATCCTGACATCCAGCAACTTCGGGGGGATTCTGCGAAGTCTCAGGATGTCCCAGAGAGCAACTCCATCAACTGAGTCAAACATTTTACAAAAATCAACAAAGGCTGCAAAGAACCTCTTGTGATATTCATGCTTGTGCTCGATGAGAACCCTCAGTGCCAGCATGCATTTAATGATAGACTTCTTAGGCATAAAACTGCTTCGATTGCTGGTAGGCAAACAAGTGATCATGGATCCTATTAAGGATGACCCTAGCAAGGACCTTATCCGGCACTGAGAGCAGTGATACCCCCCTGTAGTTGTTACAATCTTGGCGATTACCCATCACTTTCCAGAGTGGGGTTTACAAATCCCATTTTGTAGTCAGCTGGGATGACACCTTGTCTCCCAAATGGAAGAAGAGATTGCCTGCAATGTCAGGAGGACAGCCTTACACCAGCCTGAGTGCCGATTCACCACCCATGCAATCTCTGAGACAGGGTGGTTCACAGCTGATTGGAGGATCAGCCTCCAGAACTGTTGACCCAGAGATGTCCAACATCCTACCCAGAGGATCAGCTATAAACAACTGCTCAAAGTAGATGGCTCAATGGGTCACAAGTGCAGTGTCATCCACAAGGATTGTTACATTAACTGCTCTGACTGCAAGTCTCTGAGGGACAGAGTCAGATGTGCATAATGCTTCGATTCCTTTGTAAGCAGGATGTGGGTCACTAGATGGTGTGTCACCTGCTCACAGATTCGTCTAACAAACGCCTCTTTATCTGTCCTCAGAGCCCTCACAGGCCAAGTCCTCAGTTCCCAGTAGAGACTGGAGTTGCCACCTAGTCGTGTGCTGCAAATACTCTCAATAATATCCAGAGTACCCTGCGAGATGAAACACCTCCTTCTGGGAACACTGGCAACACCAACACAACCCTTGGCAGCTTTCAGGGTCTTATCAAAGAAGGTGTCCCACACCACATTAGTGCTGGCAGTCGCATCAAAGTCTGCAAGCTCCTCACACAAACTGTGTGCAAACTCATGAGAAACAACTTGATCTTGGAGTCTGGCCAGCCGCAATCTCCTAATAGGTGGTACCCTGGATCTAAGCTGAATCTTCAGAGTAGCATCAACAAGTCTGTGATCAGAATTCACAAATTGGGCACTTCTGTAGACCCTGCAGTTCTGCAGAAGCCTCCAGCATCTGCCCATGAGGATGTGATCCTCTGCCGCACCTCCAGTATTAGAGTACCAAGTCCAATGATGTGGCTCGGAGCGTTGGAACCCAGAACAAGCAACATGCAGCCTCTGACCTTGCACAAAGTCAAGGAAAATGGAGCCACTCTCACCCCTATCACCAGAGTCATAGGGTCCAACACAAACCTAGCCAAGGTATGCCTTAGTCTGAGTCCATAATATGCTTGTTGAAAGGAGTGACGTCAGTCACCGTTGGGTGGAGCCGATCCACTACAACAACATCTACTCCCTAAGTATGGCAGCCATCAGAGTGATCAGACCAAAAGTAGGTCTACTCACCTACAGAGATCTGGCCTAGCCGGATGGACCATCTCAAACTGGAATCCAAGTGCTGCCATGCAGTAGGCGACACCTCAGCACTACACCAGCTCCAATTCCCAGCAGGCCTGACCCTATTAGCTCTACCGAAGGCTTTCCCCCATTCCGTTCAAAATGCGTGCAGCCTTCCTGTGGGCGGCTATAGCAGAGCTACGCCCACGGAGAAGAGAAGGGTGTCATGTCTGTAGACTTAGCTGTCGTGAAGTGTTTTACGGTGGCTGGAGTACCAATCCTGAAAAATTTTTCCCTGTAAGTTAGAGGATTGCTTGCCGGACTGGATGCAGTTTAACATCATACTCAAGACGATAATACTGATAACTGTGATAATTCTGGTCACTATAATCACGATATAAAATTCTTTCCTTTTCATCTCTGAAACAAATAAATACATATAATCACTTGTTGAACATATCACAATTGATCTGAACTGCTGATACTCACTTCCTGACATGAGGTATATCCCATTAGGGTCCACGGCCAAGCTGGTGACAGCATCCAGGTGTGCTACCATTGCATGTATAAGTTTTCCTGTACAGAAAAATGAGATTACAAAAACAGTTACTAAACAAGTAAACAGAGTACAGGAAATATTATGATATATTATGAGTACAGGAAGGATTATGATTTCAACAGCAGACTTCAATGTGATCATAATTGTCAGATGACATGATATGCAAATCTATTTTTTCCATTGGCCACAAATGTGTTATTCAAATTATTCAGCTGTGTGTCTACACGGAAAAAGAATGTAGATGTTGCCTCTGTTTCTGCCATATCTGTTAAAAGGAGGAACAGGGCTTTCTATGGGGCAAGTCAAACAGCCATGTAGTCTGTAATTGCACAGAAAAGGCACTATCATAACAGGACATGCTTTTATCACCTCCATAACAAAAAAAAAATCCATAACAAAAAAAAATAAAAAATCAGGATTAATCTCGACAACATTCATTAATGGACTTTGCAGAAAACATCCTACATTTCACCAAATCAGGAATCAAATCCTATCATAGGGCTCCCTTTGAATGTATGAATCCCAAAGCAGCCTGGGAGACAGAGAGCTGTCAGCTTTCTGTATCCTGTCACTCTGTGGGAATGTGACTTTACAAACATGTAGCATACAAGCAATGCCATATTTGCAGTTTCACCCATAGCTCTGCATGTTGTCAATCAACAGCTAATGTTACTATAACAATAAAAGAAAAGAACACTGCTGAAACAGCAGAGCAGGTAATACTCATAGGCCCCTGGTCTAGGACCCACATGTGTGTGCTGAGGCACAATACAGCAATGATGTTATGCATACCTGTCTTATTGTCAAAAAACTTGATGTGTCGATCCTCATGCGCTGTGATGGTTACAGGCAGAGTTGGGTGACTCACAACCTTATTGATGTGGTTGGCTGCTGGGAGAACTGAGATACATCGTGATATAAATAGCATCCTCCACAGTAATGCATAATCTGTTTTTATTATTTCAATATAAGAAAGCAACAATTTTAAAATTACAAATAGGGATTATTTAATTTTCAACTAATGGCAGTATTAGCATATGCAAAATCAATAGCAGACAGTCATTTCAGCTATTAAAATAAAACTTATTATGCTATTGACATTCTTATCTAGAATACAACAGTAAGAGTTGCATTACTATGCATCACAAGGCAACTCGAAATGTTACTCCTTTATAGATATGTATTTCTCTACACATCAGTAGATTTTCTACCAATATTATCAACAGTACACTCAAACAATTTCAACGCTGCACATGAACTATGATTATTAGTGTGTGGTTTTTTCACTACATTTCATTAGAATTTGACCCACAAAACGTTGCATTGTAACACAATGCTCTACTTGTTGAGGCACAGGACCTAGATTTTGCATTTATCCCATTATATCAAATATAAAACACACAAAACTCTCAGCTCAAATAATATGATTAATGGTTATTATCAACACATGATATGGACAAGGGCCACAGACATAAGCTTTACCACTGTCTATAACAGGATACGGGCTTTGTTAATGAGAGAGGGAAGTAAGCTTTATTTGTTTTAAGAAATTTGACTATTGAGTTTGGAAGAGAGGTACACTTACTGCTCTCCCCTTGGGCCTTAAACAGCACAACAGACTGGGAGGTCTCAAGATCGTAGATGACAGTGTCGCCTGTGCTGAAGGAGGCCATCATGTGGGCTGGATCACAGCCATTGAAATCCACCGCAGTAGGAATGCCATGCTCTGAAAAGGTTGTAGAGATTCAGACTTCAACCTTTTTCATTGTAAAAAAAGAATTAAAAATATATTACAAAAATTGAACTATGTGGCTCATCATTTCAACAGACAAAAATATTCTGGAGATTATTAATATATCAGGGTAAAATAAATTTACCATGCAAAATATTGACGGTGTGATTAAGAAAGCTTTGTTTCAAATTAATTCAAATAAACTGTACAGTATTAGTACATTATTCAAATCACCTGAACTTATTTAATACATAGTCCCTAGGGGATTTCGTATTTTTCCTTGAGCCACAGATCTATATATACACATTACTAAAGGCTGCTTAACATCCACGGAAATGGCCATGAATTATTCCAACCCCTGCTTTGACAGAAAAATGTTAACGTGTTTCTTTTCCAAATTGTCCATTGTACAGTTTCATGTAGACTGTGTTTATCTATGCTCTTTATAATTATCACCCTAACAACTTACAATGCTTCTACTTTTTGGTAAATGAAATGTGTTCGCTGTGCTCATCTTCCCTGCAGAGGAGTCTAGCACAAACACACATATGAACGGGCATTGCAAAGGCATCACAGAATATGTTATAGTCCGAATGCAAGTGGTCTGTTGATTGGACCATTTCTTATAAAAAAATAAAAAAATAAATAAAATAATAAAAATCTGCGACATATTTGAAAATTGCAAGCTCTTACAAATATTGTGTGAAATCTTAAAGGGAATGAAGTGAGGGGTTTCCAGTTTGTTTTGCAATTTACAAAAAAAAAAATCTGGGGAGATACCGTGGGGTATGTCTGATTTCTAGTAAGCGTTATGTAGGCTACTCAGAGGCTCCCAGCCACTACTTACTCCTCAACAGATACTCGATGAATAACAGGACTGTAAGCACATTGTGCTGAAGAAAAAGGGAAAAAGAAAGGTGGACAGAACCTCAGGTCACCTGGAACTCCAAGTATAAATCAGGCAGAGAGAAAATTAACCAAGAACCCGCAGCTTCTGGCCCACCCCACCTTAGATGACCGACCATGGAAAACCTAGGTCTGAAAATGAAGAAGTTATCACCATGTAATGCAATGGGTATAGTACCAGGCAAAAGTTTAGACACTCAAAGCCACCTACAAAGGACAGTGATAATGTGTAGCTGCACCGATACCATTTTTTTTTCTGACTGAGTATTGACACTTGTGTACTTGCTGATACAGTGTGCTGATACAAGTACTTAAGGCAGTATTTACACCATTGAAAAATAATGAGCTAACCTGACATGACCAGACCAATACTCAAATGCGAATTTGTCTGGACCCCATCAGTTTATTTACAATTAAGTTAAGAGTAGATACGTTAAACTTTTACACCTGTTATACCAGGCTAAGAATTATGGGAGTCACAGTGCAATGAACTGGAATAATTAAAACATTTTTTTTTTTTAGATTTGCTTAGTATTTAGATTGTAGCAAGCTAACACGAGTATCAAATAAAATTCATAAGTGGCCCTTTAAAACCAAGTAGAGAAAAAACTTCGAGATACGAGTTCTCACTCTCAGTGGAAATTATAATTCAGAGAACATTCATTAATGTGTAACTATGGCAAGAAAAGATAGTCAGTGACTATTTTCTATAAAAGCAATACATTACAAAGAAAACTGAATATGAGGCTCTACTGGACCATACTACACAATCGCTACTCATTTATTTTTCTATGAGACTTTCTCATTCATCAAAAAGTTAGGATGTGTTTGTGAGAGAAGACAGGGTGCAAGAGTGTGACGAGCATCATAGTGCACCCTAAGGTGAGGTCATTTTTCCACAGTGCAGGACCTGGCATTCGTGGAGGAATCTTGTGATTAGTGCATAATTTCAATACTTCCAGAAAATTCAGCATAAACCATGCAGGACATTAACATGCTTAATTGACCATATTAGTGAAGAGGAGTAACTATAAAAATGGAAAGAAATTTCACTGTATATATTGTAACTATAACAGCAATAATTCACAAATAAAAAAAAAGAACTATGTACTGCGCAACTACAGAATCCCATTATAATGACACATGACATCACACCTTTGACCTCAACATACGTGTCAGAAAAACTATGCTCCTGCTCTGAGGTATATCTCTGTCTACTCAGCAATATAGTGAGTAAGAGTGTTTTTTTTTTACCGCTCGTGGGCTGTCTAAACATTTTCTCTTCCTTCTCCAGAATTTGCAGTTTGTTATAGTTTGTTGTTGTGGTCTCTCGATTAGCATTAGCAAACTCTGTATTATGATGTGCCTTTAGATGTTTGATCAAATTTAATTGCATTAAATGACATGCTGCCCCTTCCACCTCTTGACACTTCAGCAGAACAGTTAGCTTTACTTATGTCGTCCCTGATCTTAAAATATGCCCAAACTCTGCATATACTCGCCAATGTTCCAATGTTGACATTCTTTGGATTTATCTTTCCCAAATGTTTCCAGCTGACAAATATTTCACCAAAATTAAGTGGTATTGGTTCTTGGTATCAGATAATTTATACAAGTAGAAGTATATGAGCGCAGTATCGGCGTGAGGCCTCCTCATGAAACTGGCATAAATGAGACAGTAGGGACAGCCAATCTCTGGAGCAAGAGGGGTTAAGGGCCTTAGTTAGAGGCCCAGTGATGGGATCACTGTGCAGACCATGGGATTTGAACTGGAAACCTTCTGCGTCCCAACCCACAAAGCTGCCTCCCCATAACAAATTATTTTATTTAATACTTTTTTGATCAGTGCATAATTCCATATATGTTATTTTATAGTTCTGATGTCTTTATTCTAAAATGTAAAGACTAGTACAAATAAACCTTTCTATGGGTACAGCGCAGGTGCATTGCGCAGACTCAATGTCCGGTGAGACGCAAGCAAACCCCAGTCAAGAGGCACCCCACAGTGGAGATTTCTTGGTACCCTCGTCACCCACAACCTACAGAAGCACCCTCACTGATGTCACACTACAGACCGAACCACTAAAGGAGAGGATTAATTGGCCGAAAATGTCCAACGCAAAGGAGTGGGGGAACTTCGATGAGGACTTGGATAGAGTCCTTGAAGTTACGCTAGCGGGAACAACAGAGCGGAAGGAGAATTCTCTCACTGAGATCACGTACAACTTAGGGAAAGAGAGATTTGGAGCAATCAAGAGAAAGGTCAACACAAAGGCAACATAACTAAACAGCCGAGAAAGGGAGATTCATAACCTTCGGCAGCGCCTCACCAGACTAAGAAGGGCAGAAAGGACAAGGAAACTGAGCAAGGAAAAGGAGAAAAGGAGGGCCCAGTTAATTAAGGACCCCTGCAATTATATAACTTCACCAGGACCATACTGGGAGAAACAAAATCTGGGAGTCTGAGTTGCCCTAAAGAGAATGTGGAGGCTTTCCTCAAGGAGACGCATAGTGACCCTTATAACAGTTCACCCCTGGGTGAGAATCCAGAAATTGGCAGAGTTGAATCACCCACCATCATGCTCGACACCAACGAACCAACTTGGAAGGAAGTACAGGAAGTGGTAAAAAAGGCCAAGATGCTTCATGCCCAAAACTCCTCCGGCAGTTATGGAAGCTGTTACGTAGAATCTGGGAAAAAAGGCACTGTACCAACACAATAGCAGAGGGCAGAAGGATGTTTCATCCCTAAAGAGCAAGTCTCAACGAGTATTAGCCAGTTTCGAGCACTCTCTCTACTCAGCGTTGAATATAAAATCATCTTCTCAGTTATGGCAAAAAAGTTGACCATATAGAAATCTGGACAAGAGGTGTCCAGCGCTGTTATTAGAGTATGACCACACTCAATTCACATCAGATATATCACTCCG
>JAODJX010001864.1:0-22211 GCA_026776945.1 Isichthys henryi
GTGCCCATTGCTTCCGGGATAGGCTCCGGACCCCCCGCGACCCAGTAGGATAAGCTGTTTGGAAAATGGATGGATGGGAAAATTCGCTTTGATATACAAGTGCTTTGGATTACGAGCACGTTTTTGGAACGAATTTTGCTCGCAATCCGAGGTTTTACTGTATAATACTAATTTTCATTCAGGTATTTCTTTAGTTATATGTGAATGAGGTGGTCTGTTGCAACCTTCTGTGATGTCTTACCTGCATCATTTACATCTTTATCAAAGTCATTCTCTATGACGAGAGTATGTTTCCGGTCAAATGGTATGCTTTCCAGAGTTTTCTTCAGTGTCACCACAGACCCTGCAACACCTTATATGTGTATGGATTAGATTTATACCTTATCTAATTGCACTAATAAAATTATGGATATCATACCATACTTATATCATACCTGCAAAACTGATAAGAGCCAAAGGGAGGCGGAAGGGACAAGGAAGTAACAAGGAAGGGAATGGTTGAACACTCATTTTGCCACAACTTTGGGATTAGAGGCATCCCAGCCATGGGAACCCAGCTGACTCTCATCGCTTTTATGTAGAAGGACTATTTACAAAGTCAGCTCGTTGGATGCTGGGAGATCCACTGGGAAGCATCTGCAATATCTTTAGAATGCATGGGTTTATATTGGCTATGTTTCTTTCTGTTTATGGGTGGGGAGGACATATATTATTTTTAAGGGGTTCTTCATTGACTTTTGTTAAAGGGACTGCATCCCTTTTTGTATTGTTTTTGAAAATATGAAATATGAAAATACTTTCCATTACTTAATTCCTGTTGTCTTGTGCCTTTCTCCTACCCTGTGGCACTCTTCAGCCTTGTAGCTTACCACACTCTGCTTGCACATACTTTTGGACAGGCGGTGTATCCTCTTTGGTGATGCTGATGGCATTCTATGCACTTTCAAGTTTTGTAAAATTGTGAACATGTCACGGTTTGCACAAGACACAGACCACGGAAGCAGAGGCAGGGAATCGGGAAAACAAGGGGTTTAATTCCGGACGAACACAAGCAGGACCACGAAACAGGCAGAGAACACGTAATGACAAAATGACGTTAATGACCAGACTAGGGAGAACATACCTAATGCGGATTTAAAAACATCAGACTAATTAATAACAACGAGAAACAGCTGGTAACACGAGGATTCCACACGAGGTATATGAGGAGGTGTGGAACATGGGAAGATCGGATGAGCAGGTCATAACAGAACAGGCTCCAAAACCACTAGAATCAAAGGAAGATGATAGGGGAACTTGACTGTGATGTCAGTTAGGGCTTGATGCAGTGTAGCATATTCCCTATAAAGAAAAACCTGGATGCGACTATGTGTCTCTTATCCATAGCTTCGGACAGAAGGACAAGAGAATAACAAGAAAAAGATATATGGAAGGAAATTGCACATTCTAAGAAAAAAGGCTATTCTTCCCTCCCTGATGTTACCAGGTCATGTAGCAATAGCCAGAGATGTCCAGGTACCAAAGGGTATTTTGGAAAAGGGATAATAAGCAATATCTCATGATTCAGCACATCAACATGTAGTTATACATAATCTGTTTGGCGAATGACGTGGTTGCTTACTAAGGGTTGGCCATCCAAAGCTTGTACATAAAGTGGACAGTTGGACTGATGATGGACCCTAAGACTGTCAGCCAGTTTTGCATCTATTCGACTTCTTGCAACCCCTGAATCCACCAGTGCTGTGAGACACATTAATCCAGAAACGTGATACAACCAAAAATTTACTACGTGCTGTTTATGGGAGCCATTTAGGAGGAGGATAAATAGGGAACATGACATCAAGAAGCCCTTACATCCATCAGGATTGCCATCATACATCTCAGTGTGACAGTTACAATGCGTGGCTGTGCAATGCTTGGTCTTGGACGGTGGAGGACCAGCAAATATTGCACATGATGGTCATGCTCTAGAGAGATTTCTGAGAGGCAGAGACAATTGGCCAGCTCCACAACCTGAAGTAAATTTACCATGGCTAAATAGCTGTAATGAATCAATCCAACGATCCAAGTGCAGAGCAGATTCTTTAAAAGGAAAGCAAAGTTCATCGATATGAAAACATAATCTTCTATCGCTACTCCAAAGGAATGGCTAGGGTCAGAAAACAGGTCAGGTAGAATTGATTCTGACTTAAAAACTGCCAGGGGTAAGTCAGAACAAAATACAATAAGGTATAACTATGGTTCAGCAGAGCAAGCACAAAATTCATTAAGGAGCCCCCGTGACCCAGTAGGATAAGTGGTTTGGAAAATGGATGGATGGAACTGTACAATAGTTGCTATATTTTTCTTGTTTGTTACATGACCATGTGAATTCATTGTAGTCTTGCATCCATCCATCTGCAGCGTCATGGCATAATTATAATTTTCTGAAGTAAATTCAGGGTAGCGTGACAGGGGGTAGTGTTGAGAGTATAAAGCAAAGGGTTTCCCAGTGTTTTGTGTGCTGTGCATTGGATACAGTAAGTGGGAACAAGATTGTCAGATATAATGAAATCAAGTTAGTTTTTTAATCAATACCACCATAACAAATGAAGTGATATAATTTTAATATAGTTCATTTAGGGTGACAATACACAGGGCAACTTTTCTGAGCAATGTTGTCAGGCAAAGTTACTGAGCAATGATGCTCGGGCATTTTCCCATTGATACTGGGCAACAAATTTCTATTTGAAAAACTTAAATCGGCAGTGGGAAATTTTTCGCGATCATCTAGATCCAGATGAGTTTTATTCGAAGTTAACACGTGAAAGCTATTTGTACGGTAACGGCATTAAATGAGACAGCTCAATATTTAGCTATGAAAGAAACCAGCAGAGGGCGATATTATACTTAAAAAAACATCTTCCGGTGCAATTCAAATACCAGCTGCCTTTTGGCAGGGGAAAGCATAAGTTATTGCATGAGAAACTTAAAGAGATTTATAATGCGTATCTCACACATTCTATTTAATCAGCTAGCAGTAAGTGTTTGACCTCCTGACTGCACTACCGTATTTTAAAACAATTACAAAACTGTTGATTATTCGTTTTCAGCATGTTTGCTGTTGGTGCCGAACATTGCCAGACTCTGATATGGTGAGATTTAAAATTTTGTTTAATTACACAATTAGGTGCAATAAAGCCAAAGTAACTGTGATAGCACTGCAATAACAAATGAATCTGATCATGAACTGCATGAGATATTCAAAAGTTGTCAAATTTTAAAAACAAACAGCACACACGCAACTATGCGTCTGTTGAAACAAATGACAGAACCATGTATGGTGTAATTAACAAATGAATTGCATACTTGCATATTTCCCAAATATACCCCTCCAATGACTACTTTCTAAAAAAAATTATTTACGAGAAAATTTACACACATGTACAGTGGAAATGCTTCAGTATGCAAAGAGAATCTGGAGAATGACAGAATGAATTTGTTATCTAGGTACTTTGGTCTCTTTGAGCCTCTCAGATTATAAGTGTCTTGAGATGTTTCTGAAAATGATGCATTACCATTCCCAGTTACATTGTAATACAATGTGCGCCACTATATTCTTAAATCAAATTGTCCATACTCCATATTGCGGAACAATATTGGAACCCATCAACTACATATAAAAATATTTGATCCAAGGGAATTTTATAAGTGCATTCAGCTTGAGATATTTTTGGAATTGTAACTTTATTTTATTTAATATTTATATTTCGGAAAATTTCCTGCCAAATGTTGCTGCAGCAGAAGGCTGTTGGCCAATGAATCCTTGTTCATTAATCCACTAGAGGGAACTCACATCCATAAAACCATCCATATCAATTATAATTTCTCATTTTATATATAAAATTATGCAGTCTAATCAACATTATATATTTTTTGTAAAATTCTATACAAACCTATCTACATCCCAGTTTAAATAATCTTAAAATAATTCAAAGTAAGTTTTACACCAAAAAATGGCAATTTTAATGGGATAGTTTTAAAAATCAATTAAGTATAAACAATTATATCTAAATCCTTGAGGGTATATGAAATATTCATCGAACATTTATTCAATTGTGAAAATTAAGCAATGTATGAGAAGATTTTTGTCCGGTGTAATTGATTTACTTTATGCATTTTACTCATATTCTTGTAGAACACATTCTCAATCCCATTTAGCTTTGATTAATACCCCATCACTAGTTACCAAAGGGCCTAGCGGAGAGGCCTCTAGTTTATTGTTGCGAACTGCAATCGCATCTCCATTAATCAAATGGGGGGGGGGGGCCTGTCGAGTTAGTATTCATCAGTGTTGCATTATGATATTTAGATGATTCAATACCGGGTGAATTCCACACTTAGAGGCGGAGAGAGAGGAAAGAAGAGAAATCAATGTACGCGGGGAAGGCTGTTCTCAGCAGTTAGGCTGGCCCTGCTAGGTTATAAAGTCTTTCTGTGGAAAGGGGTGGCAATGGAATTAATGAGCTGGCTTTTTTTAATGTTAGGCTTCAGGGCCTCCATTCACCTTATAAAAGTCAAAGAGCTAGTTGAGAGGTAGGGAGGGACAATGGTACTGTTCTGCGCAATATATGATCGCAAAGGTTCAGTGGATGCCCCTCCCCCCTGCTAATGTCTACTTGAACGTCTCCCCACCCGGGGGGACTGAGTCAGTGCGGCAAATCAGACAACCGCGGACTCTGAAATCTGTGTTGACTCGACTTGACTTTCTTGTTACTCATACCTCGTTCTGGGGGGCTTGGGTGTTGAGTTTAAAAACTTTCCTTTCAAAAGCAGGAGGGATTCCACTGCTGGTGTGTTACTAGACTCAGCTGACAACCAAACAAGGGAACTGCTGATTCAGAATTGCATTTTTTATTGAATATCAATGCAGGCAGTTGACAAGGCAATTGTATGATCTGTGGCTAGTGGTTGAATCATAGCAGTCAGTTGAGGACCTCAAGTAGAGGTCTTGAGGATTGACAGTAGACATTGTTCTGAAATAGAATCCTACCAGATTTCCTGGGCTGATATAAGCATTTGAAAATGTGACTTTTTTTTTGACAGTTTTTAAAACACCAACGGTGAAAATGCATTTTATTTTTGTTGTTGTTCACACTCACGGTGCACACAAGTTGATATGGCTTCTACATCACATTAGCAATATTATTCTGTGTGTCACTGATAAATACATAAATAGATTGACTTTTTGATGCTGAAATAGTCCAGTAAGCACCAGTGTTCAGCCTGCTGGTAAGACTGACCATAAAGTATTAGTCTGCAGATGGACAGTCCATTATGAAAGCATATCTTATGAGAATAGTATGATTTTGGGTTGGTTCACATCCTCCAGGATTTTAGGTGCCTGGTTTTCTGCTTGCAGTGACTATCTGCCTCTGGTGGTTGAGCCTTGGGTAAATGACAGCTGTCAGGACTTTGTAAGAGTTACTGGCAGATTAACTGTGACCAGACCAAAATGCAGAATCTTCTGCATCCACCAGGAGTATTTAACAACATCCAGGCAGAAAATCAACTATGGTTGGCTAACATCAAACTGAGCTCACAAATAATGGATACAAATGGACTCTAGGGGGAGCAGTGCCTGGCAGTAGACCAGTAGCCCAATCGGGTATATGTGTAGAAGGACGGCAGCTCAGCAACTTTTTCTTTGCTGAACACCTTCCTCATCGCTCCAAGCAAATAAATCACCTGAATTCTGTGATATGTGGGTATAGTGGGCTCTCAGTCAGGACAGCCCTAAAACTGATTGGATAGTGTGTATATAATTGAGAGCCAGATCTGCTCCCAGTGGACACAGAATTTTAGCACCAGGAGACAGATAACTGATATGAGTCACCGAGGTCTCCTGGGCCTTCTAAGGCCCTCATGTGCAAAGGAGTGTGACAGTGTTCTGCAGGAATCCTTGTGCATTGCAGAGGCTGACAATCAATGAAATGTCCAGACGAACCTGAAATGATACAGGCAGTAAATGGGAAGTGCTTATACCTCCAGATAAGACACATGGGTAGGAGGACTCATGAGGAGGTCATCACAGGAAGTTCAACTGAGATGTTCCACCCCCCTAACTGGGGTGTTTCCCATGCATTACAGAGCATGACTGACATAAATGGCCTTAGTCTCACAATATAGACTGGGGTGCTTTTCTACTGGTTGACTCTCTTAGTAACAGCCGTCCCCAACCTAATTGCATAGGTTCTACTGCAGGAATGTTTTTGGGCTGTGGAGAATGATGAACTCTCCTTATTAGCACGGGATCTCATACTCTCCAGTTTTCCCTCTCATAAGCTCATCCAGCCTAATAGAGAGATTTATCAAACTATCCAGAGTGCCTGCTTCATCACAACATACATGTTCCTTTTTAGAGAGTTTCGGTCAACTAGAACCGGAATAGCATCATTAAGGAGGGCTGAATCCTACCACTCTCTGCAGCAGGATTATGGAGTTCCACCATAAAAAACTGGGGCAGTGAGATGACATTACTGCAGGAAACAAAGCAACACTGGGTAACAAAGTGAACTAAAATTTTCTTGGTTGTATAGTAACCGGTAGGTAAGCATAACTGTCTGACTGAATGACCTTTTGCATTTATGACGAGGTCCTGGCAGGCTAACGCGGTATTATCCCAGTCACCATTGGCTGGCTGGTGGAGATGGTAACAGTTTTTTTACTTAAAGAGAAAGTTAGCATGCGCTAGATTAATGTGGGATCATAATAGACAGTGAGAAAATACACACACACACACACACACACACACTACAGATGCCCATTAGGGGCACTGGCCATAATAGCGTGGATGGTAAACTTCACAAGGTTCAGCACAGCCTGATGAAGATGATGGCCACTTTGGCTATTGTTTCTGAGCACCATTACAATGATGTAAAAACGGAATAGGGAAAACAAGGAGAGATTACAAGTCAGTCTTTACAAGGTCCAGGCTTTCATATGCATTTTACTGATGTGAGGCATCTCATATTAACCTGATATATGGCTGCTTACTCTGTGTGAGTAGAAGCAAAAAGAATAGCATGTACTGTACCTTATACATGAAGAACATGTCCCATTTGTTTTAACCATGGTGTTTTCTGAACTTGGGATGTTTGGTGTATATTTGTAACATTGTGGAGTATTTACCTTAAAAAATAGAATTTATGTCTTAGCTTTATTTTTGCCCTCTTATATTTGTTTGCTTCATCAACTTATTGTCGCATATTGAATTAAGAGCAATTTTAGGGTCCCGAGCTCCTCTTGGCAGCATCTAGGTCAGTGTTTCCCAACCCAGTCCTCGGGGAACCCCGGACAGTCCACATTTTTGCTTCCTCTCAGCTCCCAGTGCACCTGTACCAGGTATTCGGTGTTCCTGATTGGCTGGGTGCTGGGAGAGAGCAAAAACGTGGACTGTCCGGGGTTCGCCAAGGACTGGCTTGGGAAACACTGATCTAGAGGACAGCGTAGAGTCCCTGTGGGAAGTATGTGAAAATAGGGAGAGCATGCAAACCCTTTGGCAGTGTTTGAGCCGCCTCGGAATGGTGACAACATTCAAGGGCTACTGTGTCACAATAAAAAGTGCTGTTAATGGGTAAACATTGTGTAGATAAAGTATAGATCCGCAAAATATTACTTATCTGCATGGCAGAAACCTGAAAATCAGACAAAAAGTACAATGACTGGAATCCTATCGTGTTCAGCTCATTTTGTCAGGGATACCCTGAAGAGTGTGTGGAAATTAAAGTATCGGATACTTTAACACAGAGGCGTATTTCAGTTCTGTCCATCTTCTAACCTCTTATACAATACAAAGTCGTAATATTTTTTATTGTCAGCTTCAGATGTATGATGTACATTGAGCTGAAATATCATACTCATTGGGACAGGATTCAAACCCCTTACCCTTGAGGTGTGAGACAATAGTGCGAGCCAGTGAGTAAAAGGAATTGCTGCAATATGGTTGCAAGTTGTGTTTAAAAGGATATAGTCTTTTTTAATGTCTCTTTGAATAATAACAACAGTGTGATGTTTGCTCTTATGAAGTACTTCAAGAAAAGTCTGCCAGCTGCCATTGATTATGCATGTCATTTAAAGCATATCCAGGGGGAACTTCAAATGAAAACTGTAGAGTTTTCAAATGTATTAAGCCAGCTGTACTGGCTCACTGCCTTGGGTTAGAAATAGCAGATTTCCCATATCGGTAGCATTCCCGGCATATTCACTGGTGCATGAGTGATGCAGGCTGATACAAGTCTGCTGAGATGCCCATTGATAACATGCCCAGAAATGCCTATATGGGAAAAAGTGACTATGGTTTATCTCCTCAGTGTGCAAAGATTTCGAATAGCTCCCTCAACCTCTCCCACAATGACGCAGAGCCAAGACAACAGGACAGTTACACACAATCAAATTTTATTACCCAGCTCTTGAGCATAGTACACAGCCCTAGATAAAACGAGACACCCCACATTGTGCACACACTCTTCAGCTGGTGAGAATCAGTATTCAGTGAAGACTGGAGTCAATCTCCAATCTACAGTGGATATCACTAATGACAGAACTGAGGCATTAACAAAGTTAGCTGACCAATAAACACACCAGTCTAAGACCAGGGACTCTCAAGCAAATTGAAATCACAGAGCAAAACCAGAAATATAAACTGAGAAAAAGAACAGCAAGACAATTACCCCTCAAAGGTGCAGGTGTGGGTCCTTATGCATTTAAGTCACCTGGAGGTGGGCGTGGCTTTGAAAAATGGTCACACCTCTGATAGATGGCTGGTGAACTGGATGCAGGACTGGATGCGATGCACAGCTTGTTCACCTGAGTTTGCATTTGTACAACTAAGCCATACTTTTTTCTCCATAGGCGGAGGTCTCTTTGTGTCTGTGCGTGTTAGTGTTACCACAAGCATGTGTCCATCGTTTTTCTGGTTATTCTTCAGTGTGTGTATCTAATCACCGTCCTACCTGCTTGTGCCATGTGGGTAATTTTTGTATGAGGGCCTGTGGGCACCATTGTCTCAGAAGTGGGGGTTGCCAGCATAATCAGCAGTGGCTCTGGTTTAACCCTCCACCCCACCCTCGTCACCCAGCTATGCCGCTTCATCCTAAATCTTTGGTTGGAAGGAGGCAATATCCGTAAACTTATTAAAGCAGGTGCGGCACATTGAAAATCCATTCAGTGTTGCTGCCACAGCATTTCTGTTTCATTGAATTAAGTGGGGTCAATCCAACAAATCAAGAGATTACACTGAGGGAGAAAGGAAAGCGCATGCTGTCGCTAATATAGAAAATACACACAAGGGGATCCCCATGCATAGATGGAAAAGCACTTACTCTGTAATACTGTGTGTGCTCAATATGCAGAGGTCCAACAAAATGGGTGCAATGGCACCAGCTGAAAGGGCCATGTATGTTAGGTATCACCACGGCAAGAGTGTATTACTAGACGCAGGATTTCAAGAGGGCCTTAAAAGACTGTCTCTTATTGAAAGTTCAAATGCAAAACTTCTTAGTGTCTCATTTCAAATGCAGACTCTTCTTGACACATAAAAGATGGCAGGTTGTCTTTTCATTTGTTATTTGAAATAGTCAATCTGTTTCAAGATCAAATGCGACCACATCCTGGCATACAAATGCATTGCATTGTTTTCAAAAATGTGATCTATTATCTAGCAATCCAAGGCCTGCTTTTGAGTTCTGCAATCTCTATTAAACCTGCTGGTGTCGATGTACTAGGTTTCAGTTTCACATCCAGTGGGCAAACTGAGTCTGGGTGCCAGGAGGTAGCATGATGTTTTGGCATCTGGTGTCATTACTGCTTGTATGCTATAGTGCTGACTGAGCCACTGAATACCGGGACTTCAGCACAAGTCAATTCAATCCCCCATTCTGACTTCCTTTAATTATAACACACCAAACTTAACTGACCCCATAATGCAAATACATTGTCATAGTTTTATATTAATTTGAGCTGCCGTTACTGCTTGCAGTCAGTAATTCACTGTCACAAGTATTTTGTGGGGAGGATCTCTGTGTATCATTCTGTAGGTGCATGATTATGTGGAATAGTGTTCTGTAATTATTTGTTTGTTTATTTAGTGGAAATGGGTACTAAGACTGATCTGTGTGCAAAGCCATCCACTCACTTATTGTATGATTTAAGTCTTCTGCTGATTGCATTCAACTCAGTGCAGTTCTTTGTTATTAATGAGGAAGTCATGTAGAACGTGCTTTTTTTCACAGCAAGTTCTAGTACCACCACAACCTACTTTTTTGTACCCTACTTCAGAAATGACTCATACAGATATGCAGGTAGCGGCTCCTGTAGATATGCATTAAAGTAAAAAGTTGCATCTAGATGTTTTCTACCATTAAAAAGAGCTGTCCCCATAGTTTCCACCCCTATTTTATATGTTCCTCTAATGTAAATTCCTCAGTTGTGAGACTTCCAAATGAATCCATTTTTTTAAAAATTGAACCAATGAAGTCATAAAGTGTCATTTAAGGTTCAGGCCACTAGCTTCTCTGGATCTTATAGTCACACATTTCTGATCATTATTCTTCACATATTAACATTAATCTCCCAGCTGCTTATCCAGTAGAGGGTTGTGGGAAGCTGGAGGGCAATGCCAAGAAGCACAGGGTATGAAGCAGGACACAATCTGGATCAGATTGTCCTTCACATGGCAGACACACATATATTCACAGTCTAAGTGAAATTCAGGGATTCCAATTAACCTGCGTGTCTATCTGTATGAAACTCCTGCAATTACAGTGAGAATGTGCTTTCTCCACACACACAGACACGCACACACATGTGGTGACAGGATGTGAACTTACAAGCCTGCAGGTGGACATCTACAATGCTACTCATTAAGCTGAATCAAATTATTCTGGGATCAAATGACAGCAAAACATCTTCTTCTCTCTTCTTCGATTATTCTCGCATTTTTGTCACTCTCTGGATTCTCTCCAGCTTCGGTCAGTATGACTACTGTACCACTCCATTGTACAAAATAAAGTAGCGTGAATAAATCGCAAAAGAGATGACCGGTAGCAAAAAGTAGGGGAAGATGGTCCTCTGAAGAAAATGGCCTGTCATATCTCTCAAGATACACCTGGTGAATTGGGGTCTCTACACTGCACATTATGTCTATTTGCCTTGTGAAGGGCTAGCATCCTGCTCAGGGTGTCCCCGGCTTTTGCTCTGTTTGCTGAAATCGACTCCAGGCTCACTGTAAATCTGACATCCCGTGAGGCATCCAGCTGTCTACTTTTAGAAGTGTACTTAGGTTGGAAAAAGCAGCAATGCATAAAAAAAAACCTACAAATGAGTTATTGTTTGGAATTATAACCAGCTGTTGATCAATTTCTATTTTCTCAGAAAAAGTCTCAGAAGATGATAGTAAATTTATTTCTCTGCTTAGTGTAATAGATTAATCACTGGTCGTTGCTCATCGTATGCGGCCTTATGTCCCAGGTGCAGCATAAAGGTAACGGTGTGGGGTAGAATGGGGATGTGCTGGGGGACCTTCATGCCAGCTGAGCTGTGTCGCAGACACAACGGAAAGGAGGGGAAATAATGGGCAGTGATTCTCCACTTTAGCTTTAT
Organism: Isichthys henryi; assembly: GCA_026776945.1. Lineage (NCBI taxonomy): Eukaryota > Metazoa > Chordata > Actinopteri > Osteoglossiformes > Mormyridae > Isichthys > Isichthys henryi. The sequence continues at coordinate 11,641 of JAODJX010001864.1, forward strand.
ATTGATTTCACTTTTCTCTGCTCCTCCTGGGTACTGCTGGGAAAGGCGTGCCCCCACATGGGGGGGGGGCTCTTCAGGGAGGAACCCAACATGTGTAAATGCTTCAGGCAGCATGTGGGGGCCACAGCGACTCAGTGTTTACAAAAATGAGAATGTGTTTCCTTCTGGGGAAACTAATCCCTTTGACCTTTTGATATGCAATTACTGCACACAAGAGATGAATTTCCATCTTTATTTCCTAGAGGCCCATGAAAGGAGTTTATTTTCAGTATCAATTCAAGACTGAGAGCCTTAGCATAAGCTCAGTCTCGCCTCCTGCTTACAGCTGAAGCTTTTTAGAAGCAATTTAGTTTTCCATTTTTCACAACCAGACCTGAAAATTCCCTTGAAAGAAAGGCACATGTTCTTCCTCCAGAGATGAACCCTCTGTAAGGTACAGCTGTTTGCAGTATCTGCTCCTCAGGGGCTAAAAGGCCTACCTTATCATTGCCAACAATCATTGTAAACAATGGAGCTAATTTTGTCAGAGCTGCGCAGACGGTATGGACGTAAGCATTAACTTTATTTACAGCTTTAATCGTCATCCATAATGACCCTTTCCCACTTTTTTTTGAGGTTAAATAGGAGTAGAAAATATAACAGCTGCCAGCAACTTCAAATGATTTTTTTTCTCCTGGAATGGGCACTGAACATTAAATGTACTGTCAAATTTTTGCACTAGAGGAACATAGATCTTCGTGTCTTTGCAGATTGCCAATATCAAAACAATTAATTTTCTTAAACTCATTATCATTAGGTTACAGACAATTGTCTCTAACTTTGTGTCCAGAGAATTATAAAGTACAGATATAACCTGAGGCTCTCTTGAACCCTCTGGGCCACTGCAGAATTAGCTGTGGTCATAAACACCTGAAGTGACCTGAAAACAGCAGCATGGAGGAGATTTACTGCTTCTCTTCAATTATTAGGTTGTGGAGTCAGTGTCTAATTCAGTGTATTATAAAACTAGAAATTACAGATATGCTACAACATGGCAGTCTTTCTGTCTCAGTTATATTTGACTCGAGACATTTATATATTTCAGGCAGCCTCTTCAGGTAGCTATCATAGTGACTATCAGTATCTCCACAAACCTCCATTGGTGAGGATTTTTTGTCACTTTTTTTTCCCCTCCAGACAATGCTTAATTGCCAAGTACTTTTTTTGGTAACTTAAGTGTTCAGCTTGAGACACATGGTTGCTTTAAAATACTCACCAGTGTAGTTTCCCAGCTCAAGCAAACACACCCTTTCTGGGTGCTTTTAGCAGTGAGATTTTTCACCTCCACCAATTTTTGTACCGTACAGCATCATCCACCTCCATCACGGAAATAGTAGCATTATTCTCTTGCTGCCATAAGTTGATGTGGGATGTAATGTGTCACTGGAACATGTACATGGGGTCACGTATGGCATTTTTCATTCTATGTTTACTGTAAACCCCCCCCCCAAAAAAAAAAAACCCAGAATATTTGTTCCTAATCCCACTTGTGTATGCTATTTCAGATTTATCAGCATTATTTGCTATTTGACATGTACTCGACTCGTTTACTCTAATTTCTCATCTCTTCCCTTTTCCTTGCATTGTCTGTTTTCTCCCATTGATTCACCCTTTCCTCACTCGGCGCTCTTAGCAGATCGGCCACCATGACCTTGTCAGGGTGTTTCCTGTAAGAGCGTGTGCCATCCCGCCTTGGCTCTGACTCATGCTATTTGAGCACCGCTGTCAGTCCTGTCATTTCTCCATGAGAGGCGCGTGAAAAAGCCCACTCTGCTTTCATCACCAGCTTCGAGCGGCGTCTATGTGGCAGTAAACAAGAATGCCATCAGCTCCACGTCACACAATCTGAGGATACGTGCTACCACCAAAAGACCAGTTTACATGATTGACAATTAAGTGTCAGTCACATTAAGGAAATGGTTGCACCTCTGTGATTTAATCTACTTAGTCAAACGTTTTTGGATTGCCGTTCCGACTGGCCCTTCCATATAAGGGTATGGAGGCATAAAATTAATTAAAATGCACAGAGATACAGCTGATACCACACTTTAATTTGACCCATTCCAGGACAAGATCTCAGATCGTCCTCCATTCCTTATACACGTAGCACTATCAAAACACAAAGCTAACAGCGTGACAGCGGGTGGTAGGCCTTTGACTGTAGGTGTTCCCAAATCAGTGCTGTGCGGCAACGGGCAAGTCACATGTGAAGGTGGGTACAGGAGCATCCGGGAGGGAAACGGCAGAATTTAGCGCTCTGTTACACCCTCAGCTCTCCCCCGGGAGGGAGTACAGGGAGCTTCGTTTGACCCAAGACGTAGAAGCAGGACAGCAGAGGACAAGAACATGTGGGGAGGGGGGTTGTAGTGCAAGGGGAACGGTGTGTGAGTGCTGAATCTGCTTCCTGTACCACACTGTGGGGCTGAAATTGAGCAGCTGAGTATGTGTGTGTTTGTAACGATGTGGATGTGTCATATCGACTCGCGCCACAACTTTAACTCCCAATACATTAAAATGCACCTCAAATTAAGCGTCGTGCTCCTGGCCATGATGGTTGGAAACTGCATTTTCTCTTTTGTCTCTTACTGCAACACATCCAGTTCCAGTTCTCTCTTACTGCATCAATTTAACAATTTAATTGACACACTTATTAAGCCTGCAAATTTTTTTCCCAAAAGTTGGGGTATAGCATTTTTTTCAATTGATTAACACCATTGACAGGTTAAGTTTTGGTCATTGCTTTTCATCCCATAAAAATCTAAAACAGAAGTGTAAGGTAGGGCTGGGGGGAACAGTTTCACTGGTGGTGGTGGTAATATTTGGCCCTCCTATGACACTAATATAAAATCCTTGCATTTCCCAACCATCTTCAGCAGCCGCCAACCAGGGCAGCCCTTCGGGAATTCTCCCAATTAGCCACTTCGGCACTGGTGTATGGTATGAAACTGGTGTGAATTAAAACATTAAGGCTTTTGGGGATACTAACTGGTGATTCATTTCTATTGTGTTCACCTGTGGGCACAAACAGTACCTATTGCCCTGCAGCTTTGCTGTGCCGCCTTGTATGATGCCCCTCATCATAAACAACAATGAGAAAAATATTGTGTGACGCAGATATCCCGTCTGCGATATTCATATCACTCCCATTGCCACCCCCCCAGGAACCCCCAGGAGGTTCTGGTGCACAGTCAGCTCAAGGACACTGCACGGCTCTTGCTTGTTGTCTTGGAGATGCATAGGGGCGGCCAGCAGTTTCTCTAATTCAGGGGACTTTTATTTTTTAACTGCAGTGGCGTCAAGAGAATGAACTCTGAGGTGTTCGCACACAGATGCAAGCTTGTTGGCGCTCTGCTGAGGGCTTGCGGGGGGGGGGAGGGGGGGGGTCAAACAGGGTTCACGGTTACAGTTTAAGGCCAGCTTTTGTTGCCATTCATAAATTATGTTTCATGTAACATATCTATAAGTATCTCTACGGAGCTAATAAGAAGAACACAACCAGACAATGACAGAAGAATGACCTTTGAGTAAACATCTTTAAGGGAGCCGGGTGTGAGTGCACTGTATCTTACCTCAGGTGTCCGTCTCACTGACATCTGCGTGCCCATTTAGCTTTTGACCACATGCCCATCTTCCTGTCTGTCCACCCGCCTGTCTGGAGAAGACCGGGTTTGCAGAATTCACACTGGCTAGATCCTTAACTGCAGGAATTTAGGTGTGCTTGGAGAGGGGATCTATGAATAGCTCTCCTCACCCTCATCTCTGGGACATGGGAACTCATTATCACAGTTCTCACTGGAGCACTGTGGACCTCTAAAATACAAGCGGGCCAACATACAGCCTACAGTCACACTGCCTGAGCTCACTCTCAGCTAGAGACAACAAATACTGCACTAATACGACACGGATCATACCAGAATTGACTTGTATTTGGAGTGAATGTGTGATGTCTCACTTTCATATTCTGTAAGATTTTTAAAATAAGCCTCATTCTCTATTTTTCTGTTATCTTTGTGCATTCACATTAAAGAAAGTACATTAAATTTACCCTCCGATAATACGTTTTAAGAACAGATGGATGTGTATGTAATATTTGTAGAATGCCATTCATTTTCTTGCCTGTATTAAATACAAAGCAACTCCAAGTGCTGAAATAACTTGCGTTCATTCAACATTATATATTATTGGTTCAACATTTTTAAATACTGTATAGCGAATGCCTAGGAATAATAATAATAAAAAAACACTGAGAGGCCTATATGAATGACTAAGACTTTAATCACCATCTCTGCATTTATTTTTGGTTTGAATTAGATGTAATTTCAAAGGTTTTAGCAGCACTATTTGGTTCAATGAATTAAACCCCTTTTACTATATGTGAGTGTATTTCGTTCCTTTAACCAAATCGTTTATCAGCTTCACCCATTTAAAGCCGTTTGCTCGAACAACTAAAATGCATAATTAGTCTTGAACAAGTCGGCCGACCTACAAGTAGCCTAAATAAAGAAAAAACGTTGCAAACACAGCAGATACTGCGTGTTCGCTATAATTACTTAGAATAAAAAGAAAAATCGCGAAAAGCGCCGCACCAGGACGCGAGAGCGTTCTCCGGATACGCCGCACGCGGCTAAACCCGCTTTGGACCTTCATTTCCGCGAACCGCTCAAAGGGGAGCCGGTACCTGGATATCGGTACCTGGGTACCGGTCGGTGAGTCTTCTTTCTTTTCAAGCTGCCTTCATCTTTCTGGGTTAATAATGAGGCTAATTTCTCCGACCAGCTAGCAGCTATGCTATCAAATTGCTCACGGTAGATTAGTTTTCATAACTTGGTGGAAACTGAACGAACCGTCCGGTTTATAATCTTTCGGTAGTTCCCATTCCGTCAAGTACATAATTACATTTAGCTACCACGGAGAATATGTATTTAATTATATACTGTAAAGCCTTTAAAGCCGCTCTCCTCTGCACTCACACCGGTCTCCCCTCGCATTTGTCTGGTTGCCTGGTATAATCCAATTTGGTACTACAACATTTTAGAAAATTAATACAAATGAGAATTGTGAACAAATAATATTAACAAAAAAAATAAACAAAATGTATACATACTAAGTTATAAACAGCCCCCACAAGCTTATATTGGGTGGCCAGAGGACACGTCATGTATGTGGAGTATTCCTAATGCTTAATTAATTGTTTCGAACTTAATTTATCGTTTAATTAGCACTGCGCAATGAAAATTTGTCTCAAAACAAACACACTTGCCAAACATGCTTTTCCATATTTGAAGGCTAAATGAGGTTAATTATTAATTAATGAAACTTACAAATGCATGAACGAAAGTAATTAAAACTATCACTGAAGGAACTATGAAGTGACTCGGCTGCACTTCTGTCAATTGTTATCTTTTGCTATTGCCATCTGAAAAAAAATGAGGGCAAATTAAGAGGAACTGAAAGAAACCCGCGTTGAGGAGAGTTCATAAAGGAATTGTTCATTGGAAAACCAATCACATTTATTGACACCTGGCATATGGAAATGCACTCTGCATTGTTCAAACTTTCTTCCTATCAAACGAAGGATGATGGAAAAACTAAATACAGTTTAGTTGCATGTAGGCTTCAGACAAAGGAGAAATGGAAAGAAACTCATTGGGAGTAACACAATTCCTACCAAAATGTGCATATTTGCCAGTTTGCAAGAAATTTTTACAACTTAATTCCAGAATTTTACGGACAAAGAAGGAAGGGTCATGAAAATACTACTACTACTACTACTACTACTAATAATAATAATAATAAACTTCATATTGTGTGGTAATTTGTAAACAAATAAAGAAAATAATTTAAGGATGACTTCATCATATCTTTCATTGAAATGGGATGGGTACGGAGGATAAAAATCACGTGCCACAAAAGAAAACATTCTTTTCTTTCATTGAGGTTTATGAGAAGATCTGCACGTTTCCAAGGACAGTACCCATGTGTTCCCTCAGGGTAAACTTTTCAATCCATTCATAATAAATCAGGGAGAGCAAAACCCCTTTTAGCTAAGAGGTAGCTGACCGGTAAGCTAGAGCAAGCGAGTGCCATTGCCACTCTGGCAGCAACTGAATTTAATGCCATGTTACACAGGGGGAGGGACGGGTGGGCAGAGGAGACAGGACAGAGAATTACTGACCCATGCACTGGAGGCCACATTTCACACATCGTTCAGTCCTTGGGAATGGCAGCAGGCCTTCCAGTTCCTTATATTTATTCGTAGGCTGTCGGGGGACTCTTCCAGCAAGAGAGATGTGTGTTTCCAAGTGTTTTTATTTCTCCTTAAAATGATGCCGTGCTCCTGTGGACGGGGAAAGATAAAGTGGTTAATGGGACAGCGATTTATTTTTTTTTTGTCATACTTCAGGACATCTAGTTGAATGATGCTTCTCCAGAAACCTTTGGTAATCTTTACTTTAGTGGGGTTGTGGACATGTTAATAGCTGACTTGAGAAATAAGCAGAGTGCTGTATTAATCCAAGAAAATGTAGCACGATGGGAGAATATAGCTCATCTCCTTAATATGGTCAATCCTTCATCTGTTTACCGGTAGTCTACCTTTTCGCCATGCAAGACATTCTGCAGTGGTCTGTGGAAAAAAGTATTACAAGCACAGGGAGAAGGCTTTGGTTGGGCAAGCGAAGAAACTGGCCAGAAGACTCTCAGAAACACCGACAATATCACATCTACCCGAGTGTATGTTTGTGGTTTTCTGTGTTTCAAAGAACGTTCTGAACCCCTTGAACATACCCCTTCAAAGTATGGGTGAATCGTCTTCCTAAACCTTCCCCGCCCCTCCCTGAATTTAAAGTGGAAAAATAATTGGTGGTTCAGTGACATGTGCTAGACAGCCACAAATGAAAGAAATGTGGGGACTTCTGTAATGTTTCAGTCATGGATTTCAGTTTTGCCAGGAGAATCAATGAATCACTCCTAGTTATTATGCAGAAGTTTACTCCGCCTTCGTTTGCTCGTGTGATTAAATGTAACGGTGCAGGTGATTTAGGCATTTCTGATGCATAAGTGTTGATACTTTATACTTTCACTCTTTATAGTATGAGTTTCGTATATAGTAACTCTGCTGGCTGTTTTAGATTCATTTTATCTAATGCAATTCATTTTTTGACCATAAAATGAAAAGTTGTCATTGCTGACACACAACAGCTAAATGTGTCCTTTGCATTCAACCCATATGTGACATTGTGGCATAGCAGGGGGCAGCTAATTCAATGCCTTGCTCAAGGTATCTCAGTGGTACTTTTGCTGGCTGAGGATTTGAACCAGCAGTCTTTTGATTACAAGTGTACTTCCGCAACAGTGCTAACCACTGCACCACCATGCCGCCCCTCAGTGCTGCCTTCTTAATTATTATTTAATTCTGTTTCTATATAGACCACTGTATTGTATAGAATGAGAAGCTTTGCATTCTTTTTTTCCCTTCACCACTTATCCTAATAGTCTTTTCTCTTCTCCACAGTATCCTAATATTCAATTTAAGTTGCAAGAGAAGTCATTTTGTATAATGAGATTTTGAAGTGTGAAAATAATTAGCTAATTGAACTTAACCTGTGAGTTAATATTCAAACATTCATAATTCTATCATCAGTAAACAGTTTTACTTTTAAAAGTAAGCAGTTTTTTCCATTATAGCTGGAAGTACCAAATGTATAATCCATAGAGTAAGATTGACAGAACTGAGCCAACTTTACTTGAATGGTGGAATGGTAAGAATATCTGCCAAATCAATTTGACAGTTTCTTATAGAATCACAGTAGTAGCTATAGCACCATGGAGAAAACATTAGTACATATACTACATACAGAGAGGGTACATGTTTGAGGTCACTTTCAAAATAAATAAAAGTCAAATAAGTACATCAAAATACATCAAATTCAACTCCTCAGCAATTGGGGAAAAAACAGTGAACCAAGACAAACAGTTATTTAGTTTTTACCAAATATGATTGTATTGGAGAACAAATCATGTCAGTTTCTCTAAGGGCAATTACCTAGAAATTTGTGTCAGTCACATATTGGTGTAGGGGACTTCTGGTTTGCATCAGAGCAGTAAAACACATCTTTTAGCCAGGTAGATTAGCATGTTGAAAAGACTTTCTGAATCCTCACTTGCCCCCCTTTGTGATACACCCCAGGTGTATCTCAGATAAAACTAGAATCTCTTCTCAAGTTACCCATGTCACCTGTTCTGTTCACCAAGCCACCTGGGCTTTCTTATGGAGTTGTTGCTTCCAAGCCATTGCACAGGTCTCCGTGGGTCTCTCCCAAAGTTTATCACCCAGCATGTCTCTGCACCATGTTCCATGACCCTGTCAAGCACAAACTCAGGGTGACAGCGAGGGAAATGAAATTATGTATATCTCTGAGGGCTTCAGACGTTAGGCTGCACAACAGAACCCTATCCAGCTACCCTGATGGATAATCATGCTGGAATTTATTCTCTATATACTGCAGTATGGTGTATAAAAAATACTCTGTACTGAAAAAATTGACCACTTAGCTGGATCACTGGAGCATCTAAAATGTACCCTGTAAAGTTGACTGGACTAGATTTTGCCTCCAGTCCTCCCATGTTTCATGTTTTATCTTATTAATTGTTTGATATGTGTGCTTGTTCAGAAAATAAAATTGCAAATATCTTGTTTCATCTGTTTTGTTGGTTCGGGTTTATGTATCACTAAAGTGTGTGTACATGTCAGTGTGTGTGTGTATGCGAGCCTCCTGCGATAGACTGGCATCTCCTGCAAGGTGTTCTCCTGACTCATGTTGCCTAGGACAGATAAATAAATACAAGTAACTTGAAGGGTGTGTGCGGAATGGTATTCATGTGGATCCAATAGATGAAAACCTCCTATCCGAGCGCCATTGACTTTCACTTTGCTTGATACAGAATGTCAGTTTAGTGGAGTCAATTGAGTCTGCCGAATCCTTATTTATGACACTCTGGATGAACAGTTACTGCTCTCTTCTCTGTTGAAGACGAAGTTCTTAAACGTGAGAGAAGTAAATCAATGCATGTTTTTTCAAACCCTGTCTGGAGTTGGTTTCAGGGAATGACAGGGTACTTATCACTGTAGCTCAGCCTACCTGCTACACAAGATTTATCGGTTTACATTTCACTGAAGGTATGCTTAATTAAATTACTGTTTTGGTGATACGTTCTGTTTTTTTTATTTTAATACTGTAATCAGTTAAACTATACATGAAACAATTAAATGTCTCTAAAGGACTATATGTCACTGTATCACAGCAGATGCACCGATTTTTAATGTTTGTTTTTGGTAAAGGGGGGATCTTGAGGTACAGCTCTGCTGATACCACTGCATGGCCACGTTTACTGGCATTGGCACTGCGCTGTATTAGCATTTCTTTCCCTTAAAATGAATTAAACAAAAGCTAACTCTTAATTCTTGGACCTTTTCCAAACTTGATTGCAGTGTAATTTTGTAGAATACCTAAGATGCTAATGTGTAATATATTGCTAGCATTAATAAGTGATCATATCACACCTTTTTTAGTGGTAAAAGTTTTAGATAATAACTAATGGCTATTGCATTAGGAATGAGTCGTGAATGCTCCACTCGTGTCAGCTAACTTTGTATTGTACCTCTTTATTCATATTTATTCAAAGGATATTAAATAAACCATTGTAAATCAACTGCTTGATATATGCAGCGTAACCCAGTTTACGGCTGGCCTTTGAAGCTGGACTTGTAGGGCTCTGGTAAGCGTTGTGTGGACTGATCATTACGGTTTTCTATTCCAAAGTTTGAGATCAGATTTGCATGTAGCTTTGAATATTTGGCGCTTGCGTTCCACCTTCCTTAATAGCATTTTCCTGACTCCAGCACAGATTCAGGACTGAGATGAGACCGCTGCGCAATGTTACTGTAGTTTTCAGTTTTCAACGATGAAACCATCATTATACAAGCACTGCTATTTTAGCATTTATTGTAAGACAGCAGTCAGTGTGGAAATTATTCATTATCTGGAAATTACATCGTTCTTAGATTGTATTTCTTATAATAACCAATACTGAGATGTTAGTCATTGCTTTATGTTGCTCTCCAATGTCATTCCTTCCGAAATAAATCGATGCACAGTAAAGGGCAATGTTGTTATACTATATTATGGAGGGTACCGGTGTTGTCTATATTTTCATTTCCTCTGTGAAATCTCATTGACTCTTCAGTCAGTAGGGGTTTCTTATTTCTTCTGACGTTTTTATACAACAGCTTCCACCTGAATCAGTTTTATAGCTAAATCGGTGTTTATTTTGTCCTTTCTTAAACCAGGGCTTGGGACCCCCTACCAGTAATTTGTGATTTTAAAGGTAAGCAAGAACTAAGGAATTAGTATTAAATCGTGGGGGCCGGGGCGGGGGGGGGGCGGGGGGGCGGGGCTGAGCTCGCGGACAGTCCTCAGACAAGGACAAGTGCAACCAAAACCAAACGCACCCGAAAGTAGAGAAAGTCAAAC